>RJWM01002387.1:74378-130712 GCA_004363535.1 Dasyprocta punctata
TGTGTGTGTGTGTGTGCAAAGGAATACTAGTTTGGGTGAGTAAATGGAGCAGACATAAAATGTCTCATGATGCTGTTTATAGCAAATATGCAGAATATGTAAATATAGAGAGAAAGAAGATAGGTTGGTCATTGCCAGGGGGTATGAAGGGGCGGTGAGATTACCTAGTGGATACAGGACTGCCTTTTGAAGTGATGAAAATGTTTTGAAACCAGAGAGAGGTGTCGGTTACACTCATTGGAAATGTTGAAATGCAACTGAATTGTTCACATTTAAATTGTTAATTTTATTTGAGCAAAGAAAAGAAAACCTGGACCCCACTAGGTACATAAACTTTGGAGTGGGCTGAAAGAAAGTATAAGGAGAGTATTTAAGGTTAAAATAAAGTGCAAAGGCCAGGCATGGTGGCACGTCTGTAATCCCAGCTCTCAGGAGGCTGAGGCAGGATTAGACCAGCCTGGGCTACATAGTAGGTTCAGGGCCAGCCTGAATTAACTAGTGAGGCCTTGTCTCAAAATAAAGAAAATAAATGAATGAATGAATGAATGAATGAGTAAATAAAAAGAGACCAGTTAGAGTTTGAGCTAGGAAGTTATTGGCAGAGAGCTTGCGCAAATCATGAAGACTGGCTTGTGTTTGAGTTGTATTTGCATGAGGGAAAATGCTGTTTTACAACCAGCTAAAACTCTTCACTGGTCTCTTGCCTGTAATACTAGTACTCTGGGAGGTCGAGGCAAGAGGATCACAAGTTGGAGCTCAGCTGGGCAATTTAGAGAAACCTTGTCTCCAAATTTTAAAAATTTAAAATGCGTTGGGGGTAGAGCTGAGTTCAAAGGCAGCACTGAGTTCAACCTACAAAGCTGGAAATAAAAGGAAAAAAAGAAAACTAGCTACCCCTTGTACCACCCACAGGGGCTGCTGTTCCCTGGAATGACTATGGGAGTGGGTGCGGGCGGGGCTTGGCTAGACTGCTCGCCTCTGTGCTCCTTCCCAACAATAAAGATAAAAAGCATTATGGTTGGTGATTTTCCCTCTCTGAGGCTCAAAAAAGGCGCTGTAGGAGCAACCCGATTTGTTGTTCCCACGTTTGTTAGCGTTTCCCCAGTCCAGGGCACTCGGAGACGCTGGCTGCTATCCCCTGACCACCTTGTCCTGCTCCTGTTGCCTTTGCCTCCGCCCACCTTGCCTGCCCCACCTCCAGGCAGGCCTCAGCCAGAACAGTCCCTAAATAAGCGTCTGTGTCTTCCCGCTCACTGGCCTCGGCCCTGCTTTTCCTCTCCGTGAAGTCTCTTTTCCTCTCGCCTTGTCAGGCGCTGTCAGCCTCGGGGTTCAGCTCCTGTGCTTTGCCCCTTCCCAGCACCCTCTGAAGCAGACGACTGTGCGCATTCCCACGTCTAGGGATGTGTAGGTAAATGACATTCCCACTTTGCAGACAGAGCCAACGGTCACCAAGAGAAGCTAAGCATTCCCCTGAGTTCCTAATGAGTAAATCAAGGAGCTGATTCCAAATCCATGCTCCGCCCGCGTCCCCTGCGCACGTACGAAGCTCTGCTACACACCCCAAGGCTGCGGCCGACGGAGGAAGCGTCCTAACCCGTTTCCTGTCTTTTCTTGGGTCCAGGTGGAAGTGAAGCCATACGTGCTGGATGATCAGATGTGTGACGAGTGCCAGGGCACACGCTGCGGAGGGAAGTTCGCCCCGTTCTTCTGTGCCAACGTGACCTGCCTGCAGTATTACTGCGAGTACTGCTGGGCCAGCATCCACTCGCGCGCCGGCCGGGAGTTCCACAAACCGCTGGTGAAGGAGGGAGGCGACCGCCCTCGCCACGTCCCGTTCCGCTGGAGCTGAGCCCGGGCCGACCCCGCCACAAGTACTGGAGTAGATAACAAGGAGGGAAAGAGAGGGCACTGCCTCAGGGCTTACAGTGTTCTGGAAATCTGTGCATTCGTTTTCGATTTTTAAAGAAGAAAATGGGTCTTTTTATTATTACTATTATTTACAGTCATATTACTGAACTCAGTGTCCAGTATAATGCAAAATTGCAGAGTGTATAACGGTACTGATTTGCACTTTGATTCACACATTTGTCTGCTTCGTACCTTAATTTCTTACACCTGATTTGTCACTCGTGACAGCACATAGACCGCCATTCTCATCAGCTGCCATCGGGTTAATGTCTGTGATTCTTTTATTTGTTGTTGTGTTGTCGTCTGATTGTTTTTAAACTGGAGCATGCACTTATTTTCAGAAACTTAGAGAGTTGCCCCTAAGACAAGACTTACCAAAGGTAATACTCGTGAGTAGGTGGCAGATGTAGCAAAAACTTCACAACAATTCAACAATTGTTAGTTGGGGTCTTTTAGAATAAGGATAACCCTTAATGAAAATAAGCCTTTAGTTGCTCTGTATTTTGACTTTTAAGGATACCTCATAAGCTGGATCTTTATTTTTTCCTTCATGTTTGATTTTTATTTTGCTGAGGATTTTGGTTAGATCTTTTTAGTGTTATGTAAATTTATGCTGCAATAGCTTTTGCTGCTATTAAAATGGTATATTAATACCATAATACTCTATTCAGGCTAAGGTATCAATTAAAAACAAAAACAAAACCCAACAACACACTTCTGTGATTTAGGAATAGAGTAAGCTGCCGAAAGGAGATCAGAACAGACTTCTCAGAAAGCTTCACAGGAAGGTCACTATTTCTGACTGCATGTTTACTTAATCAGGTTGCTGCATGCAATAAATTTTATATCCAATGTCTAGTATAAAACCTTCCCACAATGCACAAATTAAGAATCTATATAAGCTATAAAATGCTCATTTTTTTAAAAGAAAGATTTTTTTTCATTAACAAATTGGTAATCGAATGGAGGAAGGCATGCCTCAATGAATGGAATGCTTCTGAATAGAAAGAGCCCATAAAAGGATCTATATTACAACCAATATAAAACCTAGGTGTAGGATATTCTTAAAGCAAACTTGTGGATGGTAGATGAAGTACTTTGCGGTGCTCTGTTATATATTGTGCAATTTATTTTATATAGTAAAGTGATTATGTCTAACTGTGATCAAACTTAACTCTTTTAAGCCTCTGTGTCAGACATTAATGAACTTGACAGTTAGTTCATAACTGGTATATTATTAAGTAACACATGAGCTCTTAGTTACAACTCCTAGTGCTTGCACCATTTTACATAGTTTCAGACCTTGTCCAGAAAACCAAAGAGCTCATCTTAGCTTACAAACACTAGGAAATATATACAGTATCTAGAGATAAGTTGTCAGATTGACAAACTAGGCACATCTTTTTAAAAGTTGTGTAATGGTGATGCTAAAGAAATGTCTGTACAAAATAAGATGGCCTGGGCAAAGTTGGTTGTCTGGGTGAGAAATTAACTATTTAATTCCTTGGATTTATCCTGTAAAGCTTGAATAAAATTAAGCCCTGCTAGTACTACCATGGACATTTTTTTAGCATTCACTCTTGGGCTGCAGATAGTAATATATAAACACACACAATGGTTGCTAGACTATGTAAATCTTTTTTTAAATCTTTTTCCTTTTTCCTATGTTTCGGAATTCTGGGGACAATCTGACTGGATATGACACTGCAGAATAGATTTTAAGTCGCTGTGTTTTATGTGCTGTGATGTCCTTGTACTGTCTTAAGTTAGCATTGCTTGTTTTTGGGTTTTTTCCTCCATTGTTCAGTTGCAGTTACTGACTCTCAAGTTATAGTTCGTTTTCAAAAAAGGAAAAACAAAATAGTTTTTTACTAAATTAAAAATGCTTGTTAGAATCCTCCCCTTTTGAGGTTCCTCTGGGCTTGTTGGTAATAACTGCTTTTTTCCAGCCCAGATGTGGTTTAGCTTTTTTTTTTAAATATGTTTGTGGTTTTTTGTTTTTGTTTTTCATCTGTACAAGAAATTTTGTTATGTACTACTACATTTTGTATTCTAGACAGCTTTCAAAAGTTGGCTGAAGATTTTTTGTTTGTTTGTTTTTAAGGAAAAAGGCATGCTTTCTGACTGACATGATCTTTTGCAATACCTCAATTTTGAAATATAGGAAAGAAAACGATATTTTCTAAGTAAGTTTATTCAGAAAAATATATATTAATTTAATTCTGCAAGAAAATGATTTAACAGATGGGTAACTTTATTTTTTTCATGCTTATTTGTGTTTTTTGAAAATGAAGAAGTTAGAGCTTTATAACTATAATATTAAAGATCATATCTAACCTACAGAAATCTACCTAATTATGTGAAAGAAGCAAAACTTTTTGAAGAAGCACCCCTCTTTCATGTACTAAAATAACACTGAGATTTTTAAAAAGCTGAAAGATTGCACAACATAAAGCTGAAGTGAAGGCAAAAAAAAAAATGTCATGAAGAATAGGTTACAAATAATAAACTCCATTTGGTGCTGAAAGTTGTGACTAGGTGGTGGAAACTACTTTCCCTTAATTTGTATATTTATAATCAAGCATTGACTGTGCACGACTGACCAGGATTGTGAAAGAGTTCTTCTGTTTGTATTTTTTTAAAGAGAACTTTTTTAGTTTATTAAATTATAACATGTTCCCTTTTGTTTTGTAAATAAATGTGTCCCCAAGTTCTTAATGTTATATTAAAAGAGAGGGTCCTTCAAAAAAAATTATTTTTTAAAACATAGAGGTGTTCTGACCTGCAACTTGACTGGGAAGCCCCTGGGAAACACAGGTCCTGTTGTGGCCTTTCCTTGATGTGACACTTGAACTAGTCGATTTTTTGAAGGCTATAACCTAACCTCGACTATTTGTTGTTATGTGCAATACTGTTTGTACTGTTTGTATAAAAAAATAGAAAAAAAAAAGAAAAGAAAAAAGGCATAAATCTTTATTGCAGATTTATTTTCATTGCAAACTTTAGACATTGTGATTCACTGAAATCATTTTTCTACTGTCAGATATGTACCTTTTCTTCATGCTGGTATTTTTTCAATAGTAATGTAGCCTTTGTACTGAGACAAATTTTCATTGTTATTTTTAGAAAGATTTTTTGCTAAGAAAAAAAATTAAACATATTTACATATTTTTCATTTTATTTCGTATTTTCTTTAAGGAGTGCTTTCTCAATCATTAATAGAGTTGTTTCTGGGAGGGACTTTCATATCTGGTCAATGTCATAATATTATTTTGTATTTTTACTTGGAATAAATTAATTTTATGATGCTAATTCTTTAAAAGTTTATTTTTTTCATTTTCAGTTATTTTTGAAGCTAAAGCCTTTGTAATATTGTTACTAAAGTGTCTAGTTTTTTGAAATGCAAAGCTTTATGTATTATCTTGCTGATGTGGTTTACAATAGTGTGACAACGATGAAAATGGTTGGTTATGTAAAGTGATTGGAAATGTAATGGATAATTGGGTAATAAAATGACAGAATGAGCAGAACATGTGAAATTTTGACAAGCCTTTTCCTTTATTACAGTGATGTAGTGTAAGACTAGGGATGTCACAGTACAGGTCTCTAGGGATGTCACAGTGGATTTATACAACACCAGATGCAGCCAAATCTGTGGCCCTGATAAAGAAGTCACCCTAGTGAAATATCACTGGGTTTCAAACCTAGCTAGGTCAACAGAATGTTTCATTATTTTTCTCCCCTCTATCTCTTCATTTTGTCGTGTGTGTGTGTGTGTGTGTGTGTGTGTGTGTATCTGCCACCAACTGCTGTCCATGTGTGAGATGGTGCCTTTCACTCTCAAATCTTTTACATGCATCTACAGTGGTGACATCTGTGAGTCCAAGGAAGTGACTGAGAGGACACCAGCTTCTTGATAATGTAGACCGACTACAGTGTCACATCGTGGTCCTTCCCTGGAAGGGTTGGTTGGTGGCACTGAGGAAATACCCTGGATGTCACCACTGTATGTGGGCACTGTGTGTATGTCAGGCTGCATCTTCCTCCACACCCCTACCTGCTCTGTTATTCTCAACCCCCTCCCCCACTTTGCCTTTTTATGGTGGCAACACATCGGGCCTCTCTGTGCATGATCTGTCTGCTCTCCTGCTGCTTTCCCAGTCCCCTCCTCACCTGGAAGCCGTGCTGTTCAGGCAGCATGATGTCGCAGTGGCACCTAAAATTAATACAAAAAACATCGTACAACTGCAAAACTGGTGTTGCGTAAACAGAACATCCAATGACTTGCTTTAGATAGATGGTGTGTTTCTACTGGTCATTGGTGGCCTCTTCTAGCTATGTAGCCAAGGAGGTGAGGTTAATCAATAACTTGGAGAAACTTGAATCCAGAGATGGCTCCTGAGTATGCTCTATGTATTCAGTTGTAAATAATATATAGATTAGATCAAGTTGTGATGTAAAATTTTAACTCAAATTGGGTACTACTGGTTGGAATTTTACATTAACTACAAATGATTAGGAACAGAAGAAAGAAATTGGAAAAATTCTTGTTTAGTGGTATAAAGATTATGCTTAGATTTCTGCCTATATCTTGTGTTTTATAGCTTGTTAGTGAGCATGGGCTAATGCAGAATGTACTGCATTTATGCAATTAGCAAATAACTGCTAGTTTTCATTTTATCTATTATATTAGCAACAAATGGCATTTAACTGGGTAAAGCTCCTACCTAAATATTTGAGTATTGTGACATCTCTACTTGCAAGGTTTGAATGAAAGATTAGTCACAGATTAGTGAAAAAGAGTATCTTTTGTTAAAACTGGCTTATTTGTATGAACTGTTGTTTTTTCACTAGTTTGTGTGGTATGTCAGCTAACATTTCATTCTGTTCTTTTTCTTTTATAATAACCAGACCTCTCTAACTCAGCTGCACTAGTGTTCCATCTTACATAGAGTATTTTATAACTAATGCTGTTGACTTTATACCCCAAAATGGGTCAAGAAATGGCTCTGTGATTCAGGATCGTTTAAATTTGTATGATGAAGAAATTAATTGCAACAAGTAGAAAACTTGGGTGCTAACACAGGACAACTCTTTTTCTTTCCTGGATATAGTTCCATTGGGGTATAAAGTATTAGGTATTTGTATTTTTGCTGTCAAAATAATGGGCATAACTTTTAGAGTGTTCACAGCTAAGATCTCTGTATTTGTTTTTCAACTAACAACTAATTTTAAATGTATTGTATCTTTTATTACCTGTGTTCTTAGATTGTTTTTTTGCTAGTGATCCTTACTCAGCTTCTGCCTTTGGGGCTTGGACTACTACTGCTTGTATGGAACTACAGTACTGTGACTAAACATGGAGCTCACTGCAGCTATTGCTTACAACTGCTTAAACTTTGTAGTTTGGACTTTTTTTTCTGTAATAACTTATTAAATCTAGTTGTATGAACTACTGACACTTGTCAT
This sequence comes from Dasyprocta punctata, assembly GCA_004363535.1. Taxonomy (NCBI): domain Eukaryota; kingdom Metazoa; phylum Chordata; class Mammalia; order Rodentia; family Dasyproctidae; genus Dasyprocta; species Dasyprocta punctata. The sequence continues at coordinate 81,756 of RJWM01002387.1, forward strand.
CCTTTGCATTTGCTCAGGAATAAGTTTGGTGTACTTGGTTCGCATCTGGGGAACATTTCAATTCACTTGATTAGCTTTTGGTGGTAAATCTCTTTACAGCACATTGGATACAGCAAAGTTCTTTCCTCTGATACAACGCTTAAGAGTATTTGATTATTGGCTCCTGTGAACGTGTATCCAGTATCAGGTGTTTAGAGGCACAGTGAGGGGTTTCTTTCCTTCCCCGCGCCCCGTGTTGGGGATTGGGCCCAGGACCCTGGGGATAGCTAAATTAGCGCTCTACCTCTGAGATGCCTCAAGCCTGGTGCAGTTGGGTGTTTAAGTGCCAGTACTTTGCCACATGAAACCTGTGTTCAAAATTACAAGAATAAAAAAATAATAAAAATAAAAACGGTAAGTATTGTTACCTTCGTTTATTTTGATTTTTTTTTACAATTAAACTAGGTCTCTTTTTTTTTTTTAATTTAATGGATCTTTAAAAATCCCGTTTTAATTGTGGACACGATAGACGCTCTTTTCCAGGTACTAATCCTTTAAGAAAACGGATCAAAACAAATTCCTTGCAGAACTTTCAAAACAAGCGGGGGTCCGCGTCCCACAGCCCACAGACTGATTCATTTGGGTTGGGGTCTGGGCGCAGGATTTTTAAATCCCGGGCTAAGACCACCGCAGCCAGGACGCCTCGGGTTGGTGCCACAGTTTCCGGAAGCGGGGCGGGGCGGGGCCGCGGGGCAGAGCTCGGAAGGGGGCAGGGGGCGTTACCCGGCCCAGCGCGCCTCCCCGCCGAGTCTACCTGCAGCTGTGCCAGGTGCGGGGCGCACGGACTGCGCCTCCCCCGCCCGGGCCGGCGTCGCTTGCCATTTGCTCCTTGCCACAGGTAAGCCCCTCCCTCCGCCACGCACCTGCCCAGAAGGGCAGCCCGGGGAGCCCAGCGCCGCTTTCGAGGTTGCTTAAATCAGCACGAGCTGCTCCTGCGGGGAGCAGCGCCCGGAAGGTGACTTCAGAGGCCAGAGCTCAGCCACGGCTGCCGGGACATTATTTACCATGTGGAACTCTGTACTGTATAGGTTTTGTCCTTCCCTCTGGCCCAAAAAGGATGGACATCTTGATTTCCGGGCCTGTAAGTCAGGGCGTGGGGAACACACACACACACACACACACACACACACACTAATTATACGTAAAACTACAAATGCAATCATGTTTTCAGAATGCTGGTCTGATTTGGATCGTGCACTGATGAAAAGGCTCCGATGGCCTAAGTCCCGGACTGAAAGGGGAGTAAGTGCGTGAAGGTGCCTTTGGGGCCAGCAGCTCATTCCTGTCGCTGGGAATCGGGCAGTGGGCTTGGCAGTCCCTGGGCGAGGTACGAATCCGCAGTTACCAAACTCCTGGCAACTGACAGGCGCCGTGCAGCACAGGCCCTGACTGTTGAGAGGAGCATTGCTTTGAAGAGACAGCTGCCCCACAGAGAAATTCACCAGAACACTGAGAAAACAGCTGTGAAACCTGGACTTGGTGGCAGCTCACCATGCCCCTCCACTCAAGCACTATTTTAACTGAAACAGCCCAGCTAAATAAGTTACTGATTGATGGGAACCAAAATTGATGGGTCTTGTTGCTAGTGAATGATTACTGCAAGTACTTGAGAGACTGACACAGGAGGATTGCAAGTTGGAAACCTGTCCAGGCATCTTCACCAGACTCTGATTCAAAACTTTAAAATAGTTCCTAAAGGGTGGGGTGTAGCTCGGTGGTAGGGTGCTTGCCTAGCATGCACATGTGTTAATCCCAGCACTTGCTGGGTAGAAAACATTTTTCCTCGCCCAATTTAGGTTTGGTGATTAGAGGTCTGTGATGTAACTGAACAAGATTTGCAGGAGAAAAGACAGAACTTTCTGTTACCTCGATAGAAAGGCACAAAAGAAGAGACTGCGATTAGATGTGGGGGTTGGTCTGTGTAAATCAGGTGGAGGGCAAGGGAAGGGCTATGGGAAAGTCAAGTGGTGTCTTCAGGAAAGATGTTTGGATCCTTGGGACAAAAGAGAGGAGGAAAGTTTGTGATGCTGTCTGTTTACGTGTGTGCCAGTGGATGCCTCTTTTCTGGCCAATAAAACTCCCCTGGAGAGGAAATTCATGGTAGTCTTATAGGAGTTGCTTCTCTTAGATAAAGGATATTATGAAAAAACTGCCCTTTGCACCTGCTAAATCTCAGATGCCTTCAGTATAAAGCCTTTCTGTCAAGTCTGGAAGTCCAGTGTAGTTCACCACAGATAAATGGCTGGAGTGTTGATATTTACTGGGACAGGTGACTGAAAGCTACGTCTATCCTGTCCCTTTGCACAGCAGAATGAAGGGAATAAAACCAGAGTTTAGGCATTGTTTGTATTGCAATAAAGAGGACTTTGCTGTACTGTATATGCACTCATCTCGGCATTTAATTCTGGCTCCCAATGGTCAACCCAAGCCAAGTCATTTTCCTTTTTGCTGTTTTACTGGTCAAACCTTTGGTTAAGATGGATTGGGCTTGGTCATTAAGTTTAAGGAAAACATTCCAACTTGTCACCTTTGTCACAGACCTATACCACAGGACTTTTCATAAATGGAAGAGACCTCTTTGCTGAGTCTTGATTTATAAGGTAATGAGCTGTCTTGTATCCCTGGTCACTTTTCAGAAGACAGGGCCCATCTGCTCTTTTTTGTTACCTATTATTAAAGCCAAAACACTTCCAATATATACCCACTAGAGTGACTAAAATTTAAAGGACTGAAAATACGCCATGTTAAGGAAGATTTAGATAAGTGTTGGTAGAACTATATGCAGTTGTTTTGGAAAACTTCTACAAAAGCTGAATGAATGTGTGTATTGTGTGACCCAGATTTTTCACTTACAGGTATCTGTTCAACAGGAATGTGGTCAAAAGATACAGGAATGATCACAGTAGTACCATTCATATAGCCCTGAAGTGCAAGCTCTCCAGCTGCCCTGCAACATCAGAATGGATACATTGTATCTGTAAATGAACTACTGAAAAACAGTAAGAATGAAGGTCTGCAAGTGTGGGAGTGTAGCTCAGTGGGCTAGCACATGCTTAGTGCACAAGGGCTTGGGTTCAATCCCCAGGACCAAAGAGGAGAAAAAAACCCACAGAAGAGTACACAATATGATTCCACTTGTGTAGACGAGTGAAGGAGTAGCTGCACAGTAGCGTGACGGTGGATGGTAGGTTTTGGGGATGCTAGTGACGTTTGGGTGTTGTATATACAGGGCAGTTTGTGAAAATTCATTTACGTGCTGATCTGTGCATTTTCTGTAAGTTTCTGAAGTATGTAGACCCCCGAGATGAATAAAACTCACGGAGCGCCCAAAGAATTTGAAATGGAGCGTTTATTGCCTGGCCAGGCGACGCAGTCTCACTTAAAGCCAATCCGGGACTGCGCACGTCTCAGTGGCCTGGAGGGGCTTATAAAACATTAGAACAAAGAGAGGAGGAGTTTTGCTAGCGTGGGTACAAAAGTAGATTACATTGGTTAGTATTTTAAAGATCTCTTGCATCCATTGGAGGAGTTGTCTTTGGGAGGGTCTAAAGCCGGATGGTGGTGGTCGTTCCCTAATATGAATAACAAAGGTTACAGAAAGGCACGTTTTACACACATTTTTTTGCATGGAGCAGGGTAAGTGTTTATCTTTTGACCCCGCTTTTTGGTCAGCAGCCTAAAAGTTGTAACTGTTTGTTTCTTAGATTACTGGGGGAAGGGGGATTTTACAGAAAAACAAAAACCTTAGCAAATCAAGGGGGGGCAATGGTTAAGGGGGGTTTCTAGTCTAAGACGGCGGATACAGAACAGCAAAACGGCGCTTTGGTCAAATCACAGGCTACAGGTTATAACAGTTTCAATAGAGCATTTGCAATAAAAAGCAGAGCTCAGTGAAAGGTAAAAGCTGATACTTGGACCAATTGGAATAAGGAAACCTTCACATCATTCACTCTTCCCATTTATGAGTAACCCAAGTTCCTTGCTGGCTGTTGTTGCTATGGCTGCCCACTCAAACTCACTTCCTCAGTCACTGAGCCTCAGTTTCCCTGCTCCATAGTTTCCCTCCCACTCATCTTCAGGCTCCTTTCTGCTCCTCCTCAAGCCTACCTACATTGAGGAGGATTTGTTTTGTATTTTATTTTATTTTTTTGGTACCGGGGATTGAACTCATGTCCTTGCACTTTCCAGGCAGGCACTTGTGCCACTGAGCTAAATCTCCGGCCCCGGGGATTTTTTTTTTCAAATGTAGTCAATTTAGGGGTGAAGTGGAGTAGAAAAACCAATTTCATTTACTCCTCTCTGCAGTGGATGGTTGAGCACTGGTCGCTCTCCAATGCCTGTGCTGAGGTGTTTTGTTTAACATCAAAGATCCATGGGTCCCACTTCACATTAGTCTTACTGACATGAAGCTTTAAAAAAAACTTGCTGAGATAGCTGTAGATTCACATATAAAAGTGAGAGTTTAGAGATCCAGTATATCCTTTACCCAGTTTCCTCCTAAAATCTTGCAAAACTGTATTCTATCACAACCAGAAATCAGCAAGAAGTAGAGCATCCCTTCACCACCAGGACCAAAGTGTCACACCCACCTCCTCTACTGCCACTGCCCTTAGCCCCTGGCAGCTACTCTCCTGTTCTCCAGTTCCACAACTTCATTATTTCAAAAATATTGTATACAAGGGAATATTTAATGTACAATCTTCAGGGACTAACTCTTCCAGCCTGATTCTGTGGAGATTCATCTCTGCTATTGTGTATCATAGTTCAGTCAATTTCTGTTGCCACGTAGTAGTCCAAGGTATGGATGTACCAGGCTGCTTAACCATTTACTTGCTGAAAGACTTCTGGATTTTTTCTAATTTGAGGCTATTAACAAAGCTGCTGTAAACAATTCATGTTCAGGTTATTGTGAAAATGTCATTTTCCCTGGGATGAATGCCTAGGAGTGCAAGCGAAGGATTGCGTGGTGCTTACATGTTTAGTTTTGTTGTCATTTTTGATTCTAGGGATGGAAACCTAGGGCCTCACATATGCTAGGCAAGTGTCCTGCCACCAAGCTACATCTCCAGCCCCTGCGCTTGGTGTTTTAAGGAGCTACAAAGCTTTTTTCGAGAGGTGTACCAGTTTACATATCCATCAAAATGTGTGATTTATTTCTCCGAATCCTCACTAGCATTGGTATTGTCACTACATTTGATGTTTTCCATTCTGATAGGTGTATCTCATAGTGGTTTTTATTTGCTTTTCTCTAATTGCTGATGTTGAAAGTTGTGTCATGTGCATACTTGCCATTTCTATATTCTCCAGTGAAATGTGTCTATTTTTGCACAATTTCTGATTGGATTGTTGCTTTTTGTCACATAGCTATCCTTTAATCACTATTTTATAGAGGAGTTTTAAATTGCTCAGTACAGAAAACTGATCAGAGGTGGAGTTCCGTAGAGCCTTTCAATACCTCTTACTCAGTTTCCCTTACATCTGATACAGTTGAGCAGCTGTGTCCTGCATTGTTATTGATTAACCCATAATTTACATCTTTGTGTTGTGTATGTTTATATTTTGACAATTGTGGAATATCATGTAACCACAATTTTAGTGTCATGTAGAATTTAACCGCCCTAAAAGTTGCACGTGTTCTAGCCCATGATTCCTTCCCTCTCCCGTGAAGCCCTGGAAGTCACTGATCTTTTTATTCTCTGGAGTTGTTTTTCCAAAATATCACATTGTTAGATTCAGGCTTTTTTTCATTCAGCAATATGCATTTACGGGTTCTTCATGTCCTTTCCTGACTTCCTAGGTCATTTCATTTTATTATTGAATTATTCCATTATGGTATAGATATACCATGTTTGTGAGGATTTCTTTCTTCATTTAGCTCTTGAAGGACATTTGGTTATATCCTATTTTTTGGCAGTTGTGAGGAGCTGCTATAAATATTCACTACAAGTTTTATGTGGCCATGTTTTCAGTTCTTTCAGGTGAATCTGCATGAGCATGATTGCTGAACTGTATGTCAAAACTACCTAAAGCTGCCCTGTTGTACAGTGCTGAGGAGCAAACCCAGGGCCTTGTGCCTGCTAAGCACGCGTCCAGCCCGAGTCACGTGCCCGCGTCCCCAGCCCGCTTTGTACAGCGTCGCGCGATATAGCCAGGCTGCCAGTCATATGTGCGTTTCCATTTCAGTCATTCAGTGAGACAGTGTTGCCCTGTGACTTTTTCAGCATTTACTATTATTAATGTTCAGGATTTTCACCCTCTAAGGTGTTCAGGGGTATTCTGTTGTTTTATGTTGTGGTACCAAGGATTAAACTCACAGCCTTGCGCTTGCCAGGCAGGCGCTTTGCCGCTGAGCTAAATCCCCGTCTTCTGTTGTTTTAATATGCAGTTTTCTAGAAACATAGCGTATACATATTTTGACATGCATATTTGCCGTCTGCGCATCTTCTTTAGTGAGGAGTCTGCTTAGAAAATACCTGTAGGTCCTTTGCCCATTTTCCAATTGGGTTGATAGTTTTCTTCTCCACCCCTGCACTCCGTATTGGGATTAAAGTCACACTGAGCTACGCTGAGCTACCTTCCCAGCCCTTTTATAAAATTTTATATTTTGAGACAGGGTCTCAAAAGTTGCTGAATGGTGCAGGCTGGGCTCACTTGCTATCCTCCTGCCTCAGCCTCCCAGAGTGCTAGGATTACAGACAAGCGTAACCGTGCCCAGTTGATAGTTTTAATTGTTAAATTTTAAGAGTTTTTGTTTTAGTTTTCTGGCTGGTGGTTATTCTACTATATTTAAAAAGTCATCACTAAACTCTAGATCACCTAGATTTTCTCCTAGTTTACCTTCTAGAAATGTTAGTTTTGTATTTTTCTGGTAGTTACAGTTTTGTGTTTTGAATGTGACCAATTTTGAGTTAGTTTTTGTATGTGGATTCATTTCCTTATTCTTTCTTTCACTCTCTTTTATTCCCTTTGTATGTCTAGTTATTTCAGCCCATTTGTGGAAAAGACTATCTTTCCTCTGCTGAATTGCTTTTCATTCTTACATTATTCTCTAATGTTGAGCCAACCTTGCAAACCTAGAATAAATCTCACCTGGTTGTGGTACATAATTCATGGAGACATTTTTGGACCCAATTTGCTCCTGAGGACTTTTTTCATCTAAGTTTATTAGATATATTTTGGTCTGTAGCCCTCCTTTCTCGCTTCCATCTTCTCCCATCTAACTTATCTAGAGACAAGGTTCACTTTGTAGTTTAGGCTGGCCTTGAACTGGCTGTATAGCCCAGGAACTTGCAGTGATCCTCTTGCCTCAGCCTTCTGAGTGCCGAGGGATGTATGCCACCACGCCCAGCAGTTTTCCTGTCTTGTATTGTCTTTATTTGGTTTGACATTACAGTATTGTGCTCATAGAAATCCTTCTGCTTCTATTTTATGGAACACCACTGTAGAAAACTGGTATCATTTCTGCCTTAAATGTTTGGTAGAATGTATCAGTGAATCCATCCTGGTCTGGTGCATTGAATCTGTGTATCAGTTTTGGAAGTATGGCCATTTTGATTATACTGGTTGTGTCTCTCCAAGTACAGGGGATATCTTTCCATTTTTCTGATGTCCTCTTTGATTTCCTTGTCTCTCTGGAAACTTGTAATACTCTGCAAAGTAAGTCTACTAGTGACAGATTCTCTGGTAATGTCTGTCTGACAGTCGTTACAAGTTTTTTTGAGACAAAGTCTCACTATGTGGTTCATACTGGCTTTGAACTCATGGTGATCCTCCTACCTCAGCCTCCCGAGTACTGGAATTACAGTCTGCACCACCACACCTGGCTGAGTCTTTTTCTCTCATTTTAGTAAAAAATAATTTCTCTGGATACAGAATTCTAGTTTCACTTCACAATTTTTTTTTTTTTTACTCCATTTTTCTTTGCTTTCATGGTGTGTGAAGAAAATCTGACATAAGTTGTTTTTTTTTCCCTTGGGCTTTTTTCAAAATGTTGTTTTCAATTTTCTGTATTTTAGATAGGACAGACCTCGTGTAGGTTTTGTTATTTATGCTGCTTGGTATTCTGTCATCTTCCTGGATCTATAGTGCTGGAAAATTTTTAGGCCTCATTATTTAAATTACTACTCTTTTCTCTCTGTCTCCTGTTTGTAACATTTATGTTAAATTTCTCCTGTTCTATTTTGTCTTTAATCTATTTTGTCTTTTTCACTCCTTTTTCTTCCTCCCTCTGCTTTATTTTGAGGAGTTTCAATTTATTTATCTTTTAGCTCACTAATTGCCTTGTTCAGTTTGCTGCTGAGCCCACAAAAGGCTTTTTTGTTCTGTTTTGTTTTTTGAGACAAGGTCTCCCTATATAATTAAGGCTGGCCTTGAACTCACTGTGTAGCCCAGGCTGGTCTCAAACGCACAATGATCCTCCTGCCTCAGTCTCCCAAGCACTGGGATTACTAGTGTGCGTCACCACACCTGGCCAAAGGTATTTTTCATTTCTGTTACTCTGTGTGTGTGTGTTTGTCAGTATTAGGAATCGAACTCACTTCGCACCTGCCAGGCAAGGGCTTAAGCCGCTGAGCTAAACTCCTGGCCCTATTTTCTTTTTTTTTTTTTTTTTTTTTTTTTGAGACAGGGTCACACTATGTAGTTCAGGCTGACCGTGCTCACATTGTTGCCCAGGCCGGCCTGGAACTCAACGCTCCACCTACCTCAGTCTCCCAAGTGATGGGATTAAAGGCATGCACCACCATACCTGGCTTATGTGTGTGTGTTTTTAAGCGAGGTTTTTGGTTTTGGTTGCTGTTCTTAGATTTTTTTAAGTTTCTCTGTGTATATTACCCAGCTGTTCTTGTGTACTGTCTACTTTTCCCTCTAAGCTTCTAGCATATTAATCATTTTGTTTGTTGCATGTGCTTATGAGGATTGAAACCAGGACCTTAGGCATGCTAGGCAAGCACTCAACCACATGAGGTTTAGTTAGGCTGTCTCTAATGTTTGCTGTACATATAGCATTAGGGACTTCAATTTCCTCTAAAGCCCATTTTTTATGTCCTTCTTGCTTTTGATTTTCTCTAGAAATTAAAAACCAGATAGCTTGGAAATATAACCCATATACTATACAATTCTTTTAAAGTGAATAATTCAGCAGTATTTAGCATACTCAGATATTTGCATGTTACCAGTTAATTTTGAACATTTTCATCACCTCACAAAGAAGTCTATATCTTATCATTCTCCTAGACTGCCCTCCTCCTTGCTGCCTTTGTAGATGTCCTTGTTTTGGATATTTATTTTTGTTTTTGCTTTTGTGTCTTGAGATAGGGTCTTGCTATGTATCCCAGGCTGGCCTTGAACTCGCATTGATCTTCCTGCCTCAGCCTCCCAAGTATTGGGATCACAGGTGTGTGCCACTGTGCCCTGCTCTGGACGGTTCTTATGAACATAATCATATGTATTATCTGTGACTGGCTTTTTCACTTAGCAAGAGGTTTCTGAGGTACATCTATATTGTAGTATGTATCAGTACTTCAATCCCTTCATTCCTTTCTGTGGCCAAATAATGCTGCCTTACATGGCTATACCATTTTTTGTTTGCACATTTGTCAACAAATAGGCATTTGAGTTTTTTTTAATACACTGCCTATTATGAATAGTGCTATTATAAATATTTGTGTACAAGTTTTTATGTAGATACCTAGAAGCATCCTACAAAATACCTAGAATATTAATAACTAGAAGTGGGATTGGAGGGTCATCTGAGAGTTTAACTCTGAGAAACTGCCACGGTGTTTCCGAGTGGCTGTACATTCTGCATTCCATCAGCAGCACGTCAGCCTGGCGCTGCCCCTCTCCATCAGCAGTCAGGACTCTGAAACTGAGCTTGGCGTGGTTGGCATAGGCCAGGGATCCCAGCTACTTAGGATGAAGTAGAGGGATCACAAGTTTGACGCCACTGTGAACCACTTAGTAAGACCCTGTCTCAAAATAAAAGGCTGGAGAATGGAGCTCAATGGCACAGTGCTTGCCTAGCACGATTGAGGCCCAGGTTCAGGCTCCATGGGGTTGGGGAACAGAAGTGCTATTCTCCTAAGTATGCTACTCACCCCTCAGAAAAGACTGAGAACCTTTTCATGTGCTTGTCTTCTACAGGCCTTCTTTGAGAACATGTCAACTGGGTTTTCTTACTGAGTTCTGACAGGTCTTTAGTCTTGATACAGCCAAGATATAGCCCCCTTATAAGACATCTGATTTGCAAATATTTTCTCTATGTGGTTCTTTTCATTCTTTTAGAAATGTCTTAGAAATGTCTTTCATAAAGGAAAGTTCTTAATTTTAAAATGTCCACATTATTTTTTTCTTTCATAATTTATGCTTCTAGTGTTCTGTTGGTGTAGAAGGAAAAAACGAGCTCAAACTCATTTTCTCCCATTGTCCTCTCACCGTCTCCCCTGACATCAGACGTGTGGGGTTTTCTCCCATATACTGTACCACATAAGCAACTAATTTTGCAGTGGACACAAGCTGGGTGTCCCGTAATTCAATTCAGTGCTGCTACTGCATACCTGGAGATAACATCCGAATCCACAGGCTGGGCGTTCAGTCCCTAAGAATGCCTCCATACCCAGCCACCTTTGGACGCTTCAGGTTGTTTTACCTGTGCTGCTGACTGACCAGCTTTAAATTGGAGTTCCTACTTCCTCTTCCTGGGGTGGGGGTTGGGGACTCAGAACTCAGGAAAATTCATTACTACTTTTTAGGATACTACAAATGCTCTAGATGAAGGGGTACGGGGTGAGGAATGGGGGGAAATGATTGGAGTTTCCGTGCCCTCCCCCACCCTTCAGGAACCTTCACTTTGTACTTCTGGAAACCCTCTGAGCCCTGGCTTTTTGTCAGTGGAGACTTCATTGTGTTAATGGGTGTGACTGCTGTACAGCATAGACAACAGGATAGAAATGCGATCGGGCAAAAAGGTTCAGGGCAGTTCTGACAGGCTGAGTGGGGAACCCCAGCAAGGCTTATCTGTTTAGCATTCTGCTTGGCTTCTCCATAAAACTTCCCTCCAGGTTAGGGGAAAACCTCTTCTGGAGTGAAGAGGCCTTTCTTGGGGAAGGAATTCTAGTTTCTATGGCCTGCTTTGGGGAGGGAGTTGTGGGCTATGAAGACTGCTGAAAATCAAACAATAAGAATTCTTTACTTATGATCTCTTTTTAGCGGCCAGGAATTTAGCTCCGTGGCATAAGCGCCTCCCTGGCAAGCGGAAGGTCATGAGTTCGATCCCTGCTACAAAAAAAAAAAAAAAAAAATCACTTTTTAAAATGTTCTCTCATAGTTTTAGGTTTAAAATATATGTCCATGACTAATTTTGAGTTAGATTTTGCTAAGTGTGAATTCTACATGGAAAATTTTAAGCATATGAACATCCAGTTTTTAAAAACATGGTCTTTTCTGCATTGAATTGTCTTAATACCTTTGTAGAAAATTGGCTGCATACATGTGTATTTGTGGGCAGTTCTATTCCACTGACCTATCTTTATGACAGTGCTATACTACTTTGATTACAATGCCTTTATAGTAAGTCTTGAAATTTGGCAATCAATGTAAGTCTTCTACCGTGTCCTTTTAGAGTTGTTTTAGATTATTCTGATTCCTTAGCCTTTCCATAACAATTTTAGATTTAGCTCATTGATTTCTATTAACAATTTTTTTCAGAGATTTTGACTGGAATTGCTTTAACAGATCTAAAGTCTGCTTGGGAATCTTGACAATCCTGAAGTTTCAATCCATGAACTTGATGCATCTCTCCATTTGTCAAGGTTCCTTCTGTCTCTTCCAAGGTTATTTTGTAGTGACTTTGGCATACAGAACTTCGACGTATTTTATAAAATTTGTACCTCAGTAGTCCATAGATTTTGGTGCTGTAACATACAGCACATGTAAAAAATTCAATTTCCAATCTTTTGTTGCCAGTACATAGAAATAAAATTTTTTGTATACTGACCTTATATCCCACATAATTGCTAAATTGCTTAATTCTCCTAGCTTTTTAAAAGATAATCATATTTATAAATAAAGTTTTCTAATTTTTATGGTCTTTTTTTTATTGCTTTATTGTAATCACTAGGCCCAAGTATACTGTTAAGAGCAGAGAAGTGAACACTGTATAATTTCAATTTCTTGAAATTTGCCAAGATTTACCTTATGGCTCAGTATATGGTGTTTTGGTAAATAACCTACGTGAGCTATCAAGGATTGTATCCTATAGTTGCTGGCTATATCTGGATCACAATACATGTCAACTAAGCTATATTAATTGTATTATTAAATTTATCTAAGCCAGGCGTGGTGGCACATGCCTTTAATCCCAGCACTCGGGAGGCTGAGGTAGGAGGAGCGTTGTGAGTTCGAGGCCGGCTTGGGCTACAACGCGAGCACAAGGCCGGCCTGAGCTACATAGTGCAACCCTGCCTCAAAAAAACCAGGGCCGGGAGTTTGGCTCAGCGGCTTAAGCGCCTGCCCTGGCAGGTGTGAGGCTGTGAGTTCGATCCCCGGTGCCGCAAAAAAAAAAAAAAAATTTATCTACATACATTTTTTTTCTTTGGGTCCACTTGTTCTATTGAGAGATCAAATGCCATTATGGTCTTGGACTTGTCCATTTCTTGTCTGTTCACTTTCTGAATTTTTTTTGACAGGGTTTCACTGGTCTGTAGCCCAGGGTGGCCTCAAACTTGTGATCCTTCTGTCTCAGCATCCCAAGTGCTAGGATTTGACCTTTCTTTTCTGAGCTCCAAATTCCTTTATCTATCTGCCAACTCAACATCTCCTTGATATTCAACAGGCATCTCAAATTTAAACATGAAAACAATTTTTTCCTATTCTCCACCCTTCACTCAGATGTGCTCCTTTTTCAGTCTTTTCCATCTCTTCTGTGACACCATTCTACAGGATATACAAGAATCAAAATTAAGCTGGAAACAAATTTGGTTTTGTGTTAAGGTACAATGAACATAGTACAGTTCAAGTTAAAAAGATGGCAGGGGCCACAACCTGTAGGACCTATGGTTAAATTTAGATTTGGTCAAGATGGGATAAGAAGCCCCTGGAAGGCTTGGCAGGTGGAAGACCACTTAGAAGCTGGTAGTCTAGAAGAAGAGAAGAAGTAAGATGGTGAAACTACAGTGGTAGCTGTGGAGATGGGGGAAGTAGTAAGAGATTTCAAGTATGTTTTAGAGTCAGAGACAGTAGAACTTGTGGTGGATGTGATGTAGGGATGTGCAAGAACCAGACATAAATCAACTGTTTTTGTTTTATCTTAGATTTCTTCATTCTGTGTCCCATGATTTCTGTCTACTCTTTCATATTTTCAACCAGTTCCTTTCTCCTGTATGCCACTGTTGGTGATTTTATAAAATGGACAAGTTCACAAACTGTCTTCAACTGTGTGTAATCTCCATGATAACTGTTTCTCTCTCTTTTTGTTTTCCCCAGATTTGTCCAAGAGACTGGTAATGTTTTCCCTGTTCTTGTATTTAATCATTTTAAACATGCTCTTTTATGGTGTTTCAGCTTATTCTATTTGTAACTGCAGATTCTTCCTCCTGTAGATGATGTGTAAATTTACTCTTACCTGAGAGTCTTTGCTCTTCTGGTAATTCTATGGAGTCCTATCTCAAACTGTCCCCAAGAGCAGTTTCTGCTGGGATGCCAAAACTGATTTTCTTGGCTTATTGTTTGTACACTGTATCTTTGATGTAAACACAGACCTGTGGTATAGGCCTAGGATTCTGACTTTGTTTCTGGATTTATGGACAACTGCTCTGGTACCATCTGAGTAGATCTCTACGTTGCTTTTATGGGGGAGACTAAATCTCTTGTCTCTACAAACAAATCAGGATCTCAGCCTCTACAGTTCAAAAGATCTTGACTGGTCTGTATGAACTTACCAGACACTAACCAGAAGCATGTCTTGAAGCATGCAGCAATTTTTATCTCCTACATGATGGCCACTGTAGTTTGTGTGAATAGCATTCTTTTCAAATAATTAACATAACTCTAGTTACTGTATTGATTCACACTGATTTCTCTGGCATATCAGATGTTCCTGCAATTGATTTCACTTTATATTCCACGGATGTCAGCATGTATTCTGGGAGGTCTGCAGAAGGCACATGACTGCATGAGATTAAATATTTGGAAAAGACACATGCTACATGTGAATTTCTGCTATGTTCTTGTAGTTCTACTTTTGCCTCTGCATGGTGATGTTCTCAAATAGCTTCATTGGAATATTTAACTTTGAATAAGCTTATATAAACCCAAAAGGAATAATTCAGTTATGGTCAATGTCAACATCAAAGACTTTCATTTTTGTTTTTTTGTTTTTTTGAGAAATATTTGTGAAAAAAGTACATATATGATAGAATGTGCATGCATGTGAATATATATGAGAAACAAAAATTATACCCAGAATTCTAATTTTTAAAGATTTTCCTAGGGAAAACACTAGTGATGACACTGATAATTTCTGAATCAATAATTACTTTTAACTGAAATTTTCTATAATAGACACACAAAAAATAGGGAAACAGTACAATGGATATTCATAAGCCCATTACCCAGTTTAAAATAGTATCAGTGTTCTCTCATGCTTGCTTTATTTCCCATACTCACACATTTTTAAAGACGTAACTACCATATCATCACATCCATAAGACTGACAGCAGTTCTTTAGTAGTATTCATAAGTCAATTCAATATTTCTGGTGTCTCCATTCTTCTTAAGATGTACTACTGTGACTGGGACACTAAAGAATACTTAGTTCTTTTATTTGAAAAACTGGAATGTATGAGTTAATATTTCACAACTCAAAATATTTTCAAAATGTTAACAAGCCACACTACTTCTCATTCAGATAACCATTATTTTTTTCTATCCTTCTAGAAATATTTTACTAACACACACACTCTCTCTTTTGATATTAAACTCTTAAAATTTAAACTGCTTACATATTTCTAATTGTACCCAAACTTTCAAATTAGGGGAAAAAGACTTATGGTATGGTCTGAATTCTTCTGTCCTTTACTATCTCTTTAATGATATTGCTTCTTATATATTTTAAGAAAATATCAGTTTCTATGAGCTATGTTAAATAGCTGGTTTATGGAAATAGCAAATAAATAGTTAATAAAAAACATTCAACTCAAGTACAGTGGATATTCTATGTAAAGTCATGGGTTTCCATTTGGTCTTCTACATCTGTACAAAAACCTTCAACAATGAAGAAAGTGTTCAGCTTTTAAAAACTTGCATGTCTGAACTAAATAATCATCTGCTTTTTAATCATTTCCTACAAATAACACACAATTGCATATATTTTACAATTTCAGTCTTATGTTTATTCTCTTGTGGAATGCTAGGTTTAATATTACAATATGGTTGTCTAAGCTACTGAAATGTGACAAATGTTCATGTCTAAGTGCTGCAGAACAGTATAACTATAAAGATTTTAAACAAACACTTGTAATTGTACATCTGAGGTCTGATGGTTTTTAAACTGATGCCTATATGTATGGCCAGCCACAAACCTTGGGGAAGTTTATTACCTGTACATTTATATACAAATATACCCCATATGTGAATGCACAAGGCATGTATTTATGTGAAATTTATAAAATTATATATACATACACATACATGTTTATCTATACCCACATACCCACCCTCACCATTAAGTTCACTTTTGTAACACTAGTTAATCAGCTTCATGCCCAATTATTATTGCTGCCCATATAACTACATGATTTTAGTGCCAAAACTAGGCACTTTTCTGGGTGCAGGATAGATATGTTTGTGCATATAGATATGTGTATTCATGTATGCTTGTGTATATAAAGGAACTGTTTCTCCCTTTTATGCTTCAGTCATGCATTAACTCCAATAAACAGTCTTTTCACCATAGTTTTGGAATTCTAAATCTACTTTTGGAAAACTGTTTATGTTCATAGTTATAAAATATATTATATATATGATCGAAACCTATTGAGTACATGTTCTTTAAATCTGGCTATATCCTAGCCATTAGACAAATTTTTAAAAAAGCAAAACACCCTCTTAATAGGATGTAATGGTAACTTTAACTATACCAGTACCTATACTTAGAATAGTTGATATTGTATTTTAAAAGTTGACAAAATGATGTTAAAGATTTGAAAAACACTGCATCTGCATTAAATATATAAAGGTTTTCACTAAGGGTCTGGTTCAGTTCATTGTCTAACATTTTTATGTTCCAAGATTGACTAATATCTTAGTCATTATTCTTACAGTCTTAAAATTATGGCTCATTAAGGCTTTCATACAAAAAAGCCCTATTTTAATCAATTATAAAAACAAGTTCTATTTAAAAGAAAAAATACATGAACACTAAAAGTACTCATGGATCTCATCCTGTACAAAGTGACTGTGGAGAGGAGGCTCATTCCCAGTAAGAACAAATACCTCCTGGTAGCACATGTAAACCTGGTTTGGTTCTTCTGCTCTGCAGCTATTCAGCATGTAAAATTTAAACCATTTCACATTAACATTTAAATTTAATACAGTGCAAATATTTGAGAATAACTTGTTCCCCCCAGTGAAACAAGAGCCAGCATTATGCTGAATATTCTTCATATCTATTTACACATTGAGTTAAAAGTTCACAATAAACTTAGAAATTTGCTGAATATCAGCAGAAATGTAACTGAACTAGCAGCAACTGAATTTACAATATCTGATAGTTACTTGAGTGAATGCATAAAATTTTCCAGGCTGTACTCAGAGTCATATTGTTCTTGATCCCAAAGATCACTCATGTTTTCAAGGATTGATTTCATACTTGCTTTTCCAGAAGTAGAGGTGTCAGCTTTTTCTGCTTTACCATCCTAAGAAATTTAGCAAAAAGGTAAAATAAAAGATCATTAACCTCGGAAATATTTTCCTTAAAATATTACACAATTTGCCTCATGTAAGAGGGAAGTTTATCACTTCTAAAGACAGCATATTCTACTTTGCAATGGTAATCTTTTTTTTTTTTTTTTTTTTTTTGAGACAGGGTCTTATTATGCAGTTCAGACTGGCCTTGAGCTCACTTTGTAGTCCCAGTTGGTCTCAAACTTGCAACAATCCTCCTGCTTCAGCCTCCTGAGTGCTGGGATTACAAGCGTGCAGAACCATGCCTAGTTTGCAATAGTAATTTATCATTTTTAGTTTTGCATTTGTAAATAATTTTATGGAAGAGTTATAAGAATTCACTGGTAGCTTTGTCATATTTTCTTTCTCACATTCATAATGTGTGTGCATAAATGTATTAGCCAGATATACAGTTAAAACATCAGCTTTTTCCCTTAATAAAAGGTATCTCAAGAGGAAGTTACATGTTATATCCCCTTTATCCCTAGACAGGAATCCACATTCATTCCTAAAACAAAGATACTGTCTTATATAACTACATAAGAACAGGTGAGGGAAGTTTAACAGTGATTGTTTCTTCAAATTTTTCAATTGTCCCAATAGTGGATTTTATGACAGTAGCTCCCCTGGGATATCCCAAGCCCAGTTTTGCTTGCTGAAAGTCATTCATAAGAATATTTTTTCAAGCAGAACAGAAGCTATTTGAAGACAGCTATGCATGTTTCTTTTTTCTAGGTTAAATATCCCTCATTCTTTCAACTTTACCTTATAGAACATGATTGAAAAGTCTCCCTCCATTCTGGCCATTAGGGACTTGGGTTAACCCATTTCTGTTAAATCACAGCACCCAGCACTATACATACCACTGCAAATGCGCTTTAACAGACCTACTACAGTGGAATTACTTTCTCTCAGACTTGGACGCCACAAGTCTATTATTACAGCTTCTTAAATTTCACTGCAAGAGGATATTTCTGCCATAATTTATATTGAGTATGATGCTGATTTTCTGAACCTATAAAGCACTTTTACATCCAATTTTAGTAGTCTCACATTACCTAATACTTCTAGCAGATGTATCCTTTTGATTATGGGTTGTTATCTGACACATCAGTTCCAACTATGGCTACTATTTATTGAGAATGTACTCTAGGTACCATTTCCAAGTACTTACATATTTTACTGTATCCTCACAACTATGTAGTAAAATAGGTGTGAATACTCAGAAGTTAATTTGCCTAAGGTCACTAGATAACAGGACACAGGGCCAAACTTCCACCCAAGGATTTTACTGATTCCAGTGATAAGCAAAAAGGACTAAGGAAAGAAACCCAGAGGGCAAGACACTGGAAGAAGCAACCAGAAAGTCAAGACTTCAAACATCTGCTAGTGTACTGAGGAGTTTTATCAGTGCACAAAAAATTCCTTCAGACAATCTATTGGAGACTAAAGTGAATGCCTTTTGCTATTCCCTTTAATATGTTTATACAGTAGTTCCAGGAAGCCTGTGAACTCATTAAAGGTAAATTGTTTAAGTTATTTACCTTATCAAGAGTAAACAGATCAAGAAGTTGGTCAGTCCCCATACTCTGCAAACTTGAATTCTCTTGGCTAATAACAGTATTCGCTATGTTCATCTTGAATTTCTGCAAACCCATTATTTTCTCTTCCAATGTTCCTCTGGTTATCAGTCGGTAAACGTTAACAACACGTTTCTGAATGAAAAAAAAAATAGTTAAACAAATGTAGCACAAACTGATATGCTATGAGGTTTACCAAGATGGGTGCTTATATTTTTGTACAAAGTACTTTTTCTGTTACCCTAATTACAACTGGGTTTTTATTTTATGTGGCCTTATGAACTCAAAATGTTTGCAAAAATCACAGAATTTACTTCATTTAATGCGTAAGAAATGAGACCACAGAAGAGGCAAGTGACTTGTCCAAGATCACAACACTTACTAATATCAAAGCAAATATTTAAGACAAGTTTTCTGCCTTCTTAGGGGCTATTTTCCCTAATGCACATGTTAAAACCTGAGAGAGGTGACTTTTACCTGACCAATGCGATGGGCCCGGTCCATGGCTTGCAGATCTCGCATGGGATTCCAGTCATGTTCCACAAATACAACTGTGTCGGCGCCTGTCAAATTAAGCCCTAGGCCACCAACATGAGTTGTAAGTAAGAGAACATCTATGGATGGGTCATTGTTAAACCTAGAAGCATAGATATTGAAAAATAACATTAGTACATTCTTACTAATGCTCCTATAACAGAAACCATCTAATAAAAATTAAAGAGCACAAATGAAAATACTGCTTTAAAAACCCATGAAATGGGTATTTCTGTGACCATCCGATATTAAAATATCCTCTTAATACACGTAACAGCTTTATTAGAAAACACTCTAAAGCTTATCAGAAATTTCACAATGACTAAGTTGCAAAAAATATAAACATCAATCAATTATAATGAAAACAAAACTCAAATATGAACCTTTATAGTATGGACACACAAGAGTGGGGAACAGATAATATTCAAAGAACATATAAACTGAGAATTTTGGAGTTACTACAACACCTACAAGACAGTGATAAAGGACATCTAGCTTGTAGGAAAAAGTATTATTATTTACTAATATTAAAAATAGCTATCAACTAAAATGCCATTTATCACACTCTATGAGCATACACTGTTACTTGTCACAACAGTCCTACTGAGGATATTGCTCATTCCTGTTTTGCAGATCGGGCACACTATTTAAACAAGACATCAAACCAGGAACTGTCTGCCTCCAAAGTCTCTCTGTGGATTTCTAATTATATTTTGCTTAACAATCTATTAGGGATGCTTATTTAAAATGCCCACCTTTGAAATCAGCAGGGTTGAGACAGGAGCTAGGCATCTGCATTTTTTAGAAAAGCAACCCCTAAAATTTTTCAAGCAGGAGATTGCTGACCACACTAATTCTGCTTCCTAGACAGGCCAGCTTCCAACTTGTCCTCCAGAGAGAAACAGATCAGGATGAGATTTTAGCTAAGCTATGTGTTTGCTTTCTCCTACTGTAACTCCCTAAGAAGATGTGGGTGACAGTAGTTATCTTAAATTTCTTTCTTGCTTTTTAGAATGCTTTCCTAATACAGTCACACTTTTTCACTTACTTAGAAAAAATTCAATTATATTTCTTTAGTTCTACATTTAAACTTTGTTTTGCAGTACTGAGGATTATAACCCAGTCCTTGTAATGAGCCATATTCCTATTCTTTTATTTATTTTGAGACAAGGTCTAAATTGCTCAGACTGGCCTTGAGCTTATAATCCTGCCTCAGCCTCCCACATAGGTGTGAGCCACAGCACCTGGCATTTTAAGAAGGCATTTATTTGGGTTGAATTACTGTATTCAGTAGGAAAATATCTGCAGATATTTAGCCAATGGAAATATTTAGCAAGGCAGATGCTACATAAATGCATTTATTTATTGACTGATTGAGCCACTTACCGGGAAACAATGGAATGCCTCTGACCAGGTGGAATGCTGCCATCTAATCTCAAATAAGTGACAGAAGGCAGATGAGGTTTGAGTAAATCATGTTCTACTATATCAAGCATGCTTTTCAGCTGACAGAAAATCAGTATCCTGTGCTGGGCCACAACAGACTCTGTGCCACTCTCTGAAGTGCTGCCATTTCCCAAACCACAGTCCAACAGCAACTTGGAAAAAAAAAATCATTACACAGGTGTTCAACAAAGTAGATAACCAGTCTCACTGTGACAAGTATTTCTCTTCATGGCAAGAAAAGGTTAAATTTATAACCTGGAAAACAGATTAGTACTTTGGGCTGCCATCTGCAATCCTGCAGCATCTGGAACTAGTTTTTGAGGTGCTCAAGCTTGAAGTTTCTTGGTCATCTAACAGGCCTTTTTCTCTTTAGTTCTTTCAGGCTTTTCAGGGCCTCAATAAATGTTTACCAAAAGTAAGAAAGAAGACATCCCAGGCAAAATGCTTCATAAAAATTACAAAAGAATAAAGTATGAAGAAAACATAATATGGAAGAAATAAAAAAAAATTTTTTTTTGGCACCGGGAATTGAACTCAAACCTTGTGTGTGCCAGGCAGGCGCCACACCACCGAGCTGTATCCCCAGCCCAGAAATAAAAATTTTATCAGAGAAAGAACCAAACGTATCCTGTGTTCCTGAAAAGTGAGCCTGCTTCTACATCTGCAGACCAAGATCTTTAATAACAAACGCTGCTACAGATATTTTATAGTTCTCGCAACTTAAGTGTTTTACAGTGCCCTTATACTTTGTAAATACAATAACTGAGTGAATAAAATCCATGAGAATCACAGGTCAGTCTGGGAAACTAGTATACCCAATAGTAGTCCTCTTTATCCCTAGGAACTTAAGATACTATCTTCTGCTCAAAATCAACATGTAAGATCTTAATGCAAGTTGCTTTCTCTTTTTTATAATAAAAGGTCTTAAACTAAAAGTTTGAAAACTGTAAAAAACAAAACCAAAGGCTTAGATAGGAAAGATAACCTCCAAATTCAATGTAAAAATTTCAAGGCATTGTGCATAGAAGTATAAACATAACAAGCCAGTCACTATTTTCCTTACAGAACAGCTTGTCAGGTTGAGTCATAGCTGAAGTTTAAAAGATTGGATTTCAAGAGTCTTAAACTGGGCGTGGTGGCGCACATCTGTAATCCTAGCAATCGGGAGGATCATTGTGAGTTTGAGACTGGCCTGGGCTACAAAGTAAGCTCAAGGCCAGCCCAAACTGTATAGTGAGACCCTGTCTCAAAAAGACCAAAATAATAATAATAATAATAATAATAATAATAGTTTGCCAATAGTCCCTAATAAGAGTATTTACTATGCCTTAACTTTTGTACAAACAACACAACTTATGCTGAACTCGCTTTCTACGAGTCTAGAATGTTGATATCACCAATCCCCTTAAAACACTTGGGCTCTAGGTCTGTAATGAGCCTCTCTGCTAAATGACACTTCAAACACATTGTCAGTTAGATGCTGGGGAAAGAACAGTGTTCTCGCTTTTCTGCCAAACAGCCCTACAAATCTGAATTTTTATTCTATAGATCAGGTGTACAGAATACCAGGGGGACTCCTCCAAACAGAATAAAGAAGTCTAATAAATGTAATTATCCCTAATGCTTGCCCCCAAGAGTTACATTACTATCCAAGCTAAGTCTGTGCAGTCATATTACTATCGAAGCTAAGTTTCTTTTTTTTAAGTCCTATCTAAGATGCCTCAGGTGAGAATAACACTGTGTGATACCAGAACAATGATTGTGATAAGCAGGACATTCTACACACAGCTTTTAAAATAGGACTCCCAGAGAGAGAATTTATCATGTCTGTCTCATGATACCTCTATTATCTTAGTCTCTTGGCAGCAGTATCACAAGCCTTAAAGATGATCAGTCATATTAAAAATATACATCTAAGACCTCCCTCTCTAAGCCCACACTAACCAGATAACCTTCCTATCCTACTGGATGTGTGGATGAATCACTTGATATAAGTATTCCTGTCTGGCAGCATAAATAATATTCTAGTCCTAGTACTGTTACAATCTGATTATAATTTGAGTCTGCCTAGAGAGACTGAGAAACTCCAGGTGTTGTGACAGAATCTATTTTAGGGCCTTGAAAAGTTGATTATTAGATTTTAGAAAATGGTTGCCAAGACTTGCAAGACCTGACATCCATGTCTGAGAGCCCAGGTGCCCTAGTAGCATTTCAATTTTTTCTTGCTCTAATTTCAATATAGGCAAACTGCCCTGGCCTGTAAAATCCTTACATAGAATGGTTTCTAGAGCTTTTGTAATAGCAACCTACAGTTAGCAAGTGTAGTACCCCCAACTATAAATACTACTCAAAATTTGGTCTGGCTGGTAGAAAATACAGCAACAGTATGATGCCCTCATTTGGGTCGTTACATTGCTATGAATCCCACCCAAGATTCTGTAAGTTTCATTTACTGGTAACTAACTCAGACATTAGGCTTTTAGTGAACTACCCATCAAAATGAAACTCAATTTTACCCCATAGGAAAAGTTTATCATATCTCAAAAAAAATCTGTTTTTTGTTTGTTTTTGTCTTTGTTTTTTTGGTACTGGGGATCGAACTCATGACCTCAGGCTTGCCAGGCAGGCGTTCATGCCACTGAGCTAAATCCCTAGCTCAAAAAATCTGTATTTACCCCTTTGGGTTTTTTTTTTTTTTTTAACTTGACTGTTTATCTTCATTAAATTTCACTTAGACTTTTAGTACATCATTCTAGCATCTTGAAATTTTTAGTTCAGGCTCTGGCAATATTACATATTTCCTGTGGCACAACTATCTGCTGAGAAGTATGTTTCTAGTAACAGATTTCTAGAAAGCAAGAACTTCCCCCTAAATACACATAGAAATCTCTCTTTTCTGAGACAGAACCTTCACTCTGAATAGTTGAAAAAAAATGAGAAAATACAAAAGTCTTCAATAAGTAGGACCAGAAATAATCTGGGACTCTTAGAGTTCCTAAGTTGGAAAAATTACTAAAGTCTAGATTTTACAGTAAGATCTATTGGAATGGAATTCAGGAGTATTCAACCACTGAGCTGCCTCAGATTCTCCAAGTGATGGGGTTACAGGTGAAGGGCCACCATGCTCAGCTGAAGAACTACATTTTTAAGACTAATTAGAATTAACAATATTAGTGCTAACACTTTGGTGTTCAAAATTAGTTCATTTAATCTAACTGTTTATTTAATGTTATTTTTGTTGTTGTTGCTTTGAGACAAGGTCTCTATTTTTGCTCAGGTTGGTCTTGAACTCACTATGTAACTCATGCTGGCCTCAAACTTGCAACGATCATTCTGCCTTAGCCTCCCAACTGCTGGGATTACAGGCAGACACCAACCTAACATAATCTAACCTTTTCAACCATGTAGGACATTATGAAGAAAGTGAAAAGGTAACTTACAAAAAGGGAGAAAATATTTGAAAATCATATCTGATTAAGTTTTAATATCCAGAATGCAAAGAACTCCTCAAACTGAACAAAACATAACCCATAAACAAAACAAAAACAGCAAAGGACTTGTACGGGCATTTCTCCAAAGTAGATACACAAATGTCCAATAAGCACTGAAAACTGCTTGACATCATTAGTCATTAAGAATGGCAAATCAAATCCATGAGATAGCACCTCATATCTATTAGTATGGCTAGAATAAATGAAAAACTGAAACAACAAAACAGGTGTTACTGGCCTTGGACAAACTAGAACCCTGATACATTGCTGGTAGGAATGCAAAATGGTGTAACTACTAAAATATTTAGTTTGTTAGTTCTTAAAAATGTTAAACACAGAATTACCAAATGATCCAACAATTCTACTCCCACGTCTATATCCAAAATAACTGAAAAGAAGCTACTTATAAACCAGTGTTCATTGCAGCATTAGTCATAATAGCCAAAAAGTGGAAGCAATCCACATCAGTCCATGAATTAACCATAAATGCACAAAAAACGTGGTAAATCCATATAATGGAATATTATCCAGCCACAGGGAAGAATGAAATACTGATACATGTTACAACACGAATAAGCTCTGAACACACTATACAGGTGAAACAAGTTAGTCATAAAAGGACATAGACTTAACGTCTGCCTAACCAGCATCAGACCCAGAGAAAGTATAACAGGTCTGTGGGGCCTCATGGGAGGAAAGATGACAAGGACAGGCCCAGAAAAACAACCAGAAGCTGGGTGCAGTGCTGCATGCTTCAAATCCCAGCATTCTGGGAGGCTGAGGCAGGAGAATTGCAAGTTCAAGCCCAGCCTGGACAATTTAAAGTCCTGTCTTCAAAGTTAAAAAAATTTAGGAAGGACTGTAAATTTGCCCCTCATTTTTGATAAGCCACGCCCAATGATAAGATGGGTGGATATGGAGATGATTTAGCAATGTCCATGGAGGAAAGGAGAAAAATGAGAAGAAAACTTAGCAAGGTTCAGCTGAGAGACAGTATTCTTACGGAGAAACTCTCTAAACACGACCATCACAATGAATTCTGCCTCATGCCTTGACTTTTGCCATTTTTCATAAGATTAATACTGTCATTACCACTGTTTTCTGTTTCATTGCATATTCCCAACATGCCTTTACTGATCTGTTTGCTGTGATCTTTGTTATTTCCATTTGTCAGAAGAATGTGCATTGTTGGCTTCTAACTGAAGACTGCCTTTGCATCCATCTAAATTTCTGTCAACAGTTTTACCCATTTGCATGGAAAAATGGGAAATTAATAAAACAATTAAAAAGCAAAGAAAACACAAAGACATGATTCAACTTACCTGAAATACTGAAAACAGGTAAAATTCATAGAGATAAAAAAATAGATTAAAGAGAGATTGGAGAGTAATTGCTTGACGGGTAGTTTCTGATGATGGAAAAATATTTTGAAAAAAGATGGCTAAGATGACCACACAATATTGTGAAGCTAAGTAATGCCACAGATTTGCATATTTAAGAATGGTTAAAATGTCATACAACTTTAAAAAAATGTACTTAAAAATCAACAAGCTGGATTTAAAATAAAGAATGTGGTAAACACGTGAATAATCATGGGGAAAAGCATATTTAAAAAGACATACATACTTGTTTCAAAGCTGAGAGTTTAGGCGCATGTTGAATATCATGAAGAGAAGAATTCTGAACTGCCAACTTTTCAGTAATGTTCTTGAACTCTGGATGTTGAGGTGTCAAGACCAATGCTGGGTGGTTGCATAATTTGCGTAAGTATTGTAATGCCTTTAAGAGGGGGAGAAAAGTATACAAAAGTTCATTTCATATACCACAAATATCTGTATTTCTACCTTTTCCTAGCTTTTCATCTGTCAAGTTTCTTTCTAGAAACCTTGACAAACTCCTGTTTCTTCAAGAAATCAGTTTAAATGTCTTATCTGTAATTCTTGCATAGTTTGTATGCATTTTTGAGGCTCTTTCTTTCGAGACAGGGTCTGGATTATAGTTTAGGCTAGTCTTCAACTCACTGTGCAGTCCAGTGCTGGGATTACAAGTGTGCACTACACCTGGTTTATAAGGCCATTTATAAAGTGAAAAAAATGTTTATGTCTGTCTCACCCATTAAATACCAAGAGCAAAAAGTGTCTTATTCATCAGCTCCTTTAAAATGCTTCCCAAAGGACCTGATAATGTGAAGAGATGCTTCGAGAACTAGCGACCATTTCCTAAAGAATTTCTCAAACTTCAATGGGTACGTTTCTTGAGGACCTTATATACCTGCAAATGTCTCCATAGTACATTAGGGAGAATACACAGTAGGGTATTCTAATTTACTATGTTGGGGGGGGCGAAGTTAGGTTAATATTTCAAGTCATTGTGTTTGTCAAAAACACTCAATAGGGTCTCTTATCGGATTTAAACATACCCCTTTACTTCTGCCTCTTACATGGCTTACAATTTGGGTCTCCATGGCACTGAGTTCTCTATTAGTAAGCTCCATCCACAAGGCTCTCAAGAAACTGTTGAGCACTATGATAAAAATTGGAGCTGGCATGGTGGTGCATGCCTATAATCCCTCAGGAAGCTGAGGCAGGAGGACTGCCGTGAGTTTGAGGTCAGCCTGGGCTACATAGTGAGTTGAAGGTCAACTTCAACTACATAGCAAGACCCTGGCTCAAAAAAAAAAAACAGAGAGGCAGAAGTCTTTACAAGCTATAGTTCCTTTCCTTTTCCTGCTTTAAAATGCTATAATTTTCCATGATGGACTGTTCCAAGAAGGGAAGAAAACATGAGTTTATACATGCTTTCAGCATGAGACACGATCTGTCTCAGGACTACTGTTATGGATTACAAACTGGTGGTCAACTTAGCACCAGCTGAATTAGTTCAGTTGGTGTTGAGTAAAGATGCTCCACGTGAAGAAAGTTGCCAGCATAAATAAGAGACGTGGAGAAGAAGAGCCAGGCATTGTGGGTTCTTTCAAGAGTTGCTGTTTCCAGCTGCTGGTTCTCCTGGAGATGCTTGTCATGCTGGCTTCCCAAATATTGATTCGGCCATTATCGTCGGAAGAGCTCGGGACCTCATCGGTGAGAGTGGCTGTGGTTCACGTTGCGGGAGCTCTGCTCCTCACATTGTGCATTGCTTCCTGGCTCCCGAGGGGAGGCTGTGTGCTGGAGAAGTTTGTCACACTGGACTTCCTCACCTGTGCTCAACTGTTCTTGGAGGAGGAGGAGCGCGGGACCTCGTTGCTGCTGAGGATGGCTATGGTGCTTTTCAGGATAGCCCCGCTTCTTATTTTGCGCGTGACTTCTCGGCTCCTGTGTAGAACCCTCAACCCGTAAATAGTCTGGCGTGAGTCCTTGTGGGCTCTTAGATTCCCAGTTGGAACTGTGGATGTCATTGTCATGTGTTTTGGGTCTCTAGTGAGACACTTGCAAGACATTGCTGTGGGATCCAGGCCCTCGGCTAAATATCCTGGGTCTTAGTGTTGTGGATAGATTTTCCTTCACTTTCTTGTGTATAATTCTGGGTGACTATTATAAAACAATATTACAAACACTGTGTCCTGTAGCAGTTGTTCTCCCTGTAACCCCTGACTACAACAACTACTATACTTTTTGTCTCCTCTGCTTAGAATTACTTCCCCCCACATATCTGCATGCTTCAGTCTTCCTTCAGATTTTTGCTAAAATGTCAAATTTCTCAGTAAGGTAGTCCTTCAGCCCTCTATTTAAAAACTAGTTACAACCTATCCCCTGACTCTTACACTCTATTAAGCCCATCATTTGCTTTATTTTCTTTTATATAATACACATTTTAGTTATTTTTTACCTCTACAAGGTGTCTATACACCCCTACACACACACACACCTTTTTTAATGCTCGGTGTTGAACTCACAGCTTTGTGCCATGTTAGACAAGTTCTTCACCTGAGCTATACCTGGAACCTGCTTTTTATTTTAGGTGCTGGGAACGGAATCCAGGGCTTTGTGCATGCTATGGAGGCATTCTAACAGTGGGCCACACAACCTTCCTCACTTTTGTCTGATGTTTTAATTAACCCCAGAGCTTAGAAAAGTTACTACAATGTGGTAGGTGCTCCAATAGTTTTTGAATGGAAAAGCAAGAGTCTTGACTCTAAAATCCTTCATTTCATGTAGTACACAAACATATACTGTACTTTGTATATCTAATATTAAAATACTAATTACTAATATTGAGTTAATATTAAGTAGGTATTTTGACCTATTTTCATGTACAAACAATATTGGGAAAAAATTAAATAAACATATTTCAGGGTTAAATATTAAAAATTGCCCCAGTGAAGAATATTAACATTTAAAATGTATACTGTAATTTATACCTGGAATACATGGCCTGTAGCTTTAAGCTTTGGTTTTTCAGTTTCTTCAGAAAGTGCACCTGAAGAAACTGTTTCTTCAACATCACACTTGGCACGTGACTTAGCAAAATCTTCATAGAGCTGAACCTGTAAAATCATACCATGAAAACTGTTAAGTATATTTATTCAGTTGTTCAAAACATAGCTAGTAAAGGCCAAAATATTAAATTTCTACTCATAAATTGTAATTCCTTTAGAATTCATTTAGGAAAAAATAAAATTCCTTTAAAAGTACATTTACGTTAAGTTTGGCTGCTGAAGTATTAGAACGACTAGTCCAATAGTTCTAGATTCCATTTTCCCATTGGTCAGGAAAGCAAATACTAATAAAAGGAAACAATACTTCTGAGTAAATGAGAAAAACTCTTAAATTAAGTCAGTACATTTGAAAAGGAAAAATTTTAAAAGAATGTTATAGTTAACAGACTCGTATATTTAGGGTCTGGATGCCTGCATTGTACATGCTATGACAATGGAAAAAGAGTAAAATCTAGAGGACTAAAGAACAGAAACCAGAGTGTAAAAACCTGCGGATACTAAACAAAGCTAAAATATCACATCCCTCTGAAACACCCTTTCTCAAAATTACTTGTGTTTTCTGCCTATCTTTTAGCACCACCACTATTACACTTCCAAAGATGGTTTCCTTAGGGCATCTTTCCTTTATTGTACCTATTGTAAAAAGTCTTCAACTCATTCTCTGTAAAACATTCATGAAATATTAATACACATTTTGCAAATGAAGGAATGAGGTACCAGAGAAATGAGGTATAGAAGAAGCACAGATCTCTAAGCCTCCACACTGGTATCGTTGCCATTAACCCCAAGATGACTAGATCAATACTGGTTAACAGGTTAGCTATACGCTGGATGGGAAAAAAGCTACATTTCTGGATATGTCTAAATACTGTATCTTTTATTCATTTGACTGTAGTAAATTAAGTCCTAATACTAAAATAGACATACTAATCTGCAGCATAAACATTTATTATCGTTTGTGTCTGGATGTTCCCTAACAGTCTCATGTGGTCATGTGGGGGCAGGCCTTTCAAAGATGGCTGAATCTATAGTTTGTGACTGGTTTATTCTCTAGTGTTGGGATTGGCACTGTGAGTGCTGCACCCACCCTGGGGTGGGCAGTCTGCATAGAATATAAGGGAGGGAATGAGTCTTGCTCTTCCCTTTCATCCTTCTTAGCTTTTGCTGTCTTTTTCCACCATGAACTGTTGCATTCTGCCATGTGCCATTCTGCTTTAGAGCCAGCTGAGTATGGAATGAAACCTCCATGAACTTTGAGCTGAATAAACCTTTCTCCTCCTTTAACTTTGGATATCAGGTATTTTGTCCCAGCAACGAGAAAAAAGTAATCAAGACAACATTCAAATAGGAAATTCTGACTTAGAGGCTGTATCAAAGACAGTAACAGTTTTATTTACATTTTTAGAAAAGTATCAGGAAAGGCTCAACAAATTGCTCTGATAATAGTCTCTATGTATAAAATCAGAACTTGTGGAAGGCAAAACCTGGAACATTTATGGAAAATGTTTAATACTTCAAAGAGGATGAGGTCCCAGTGTTCCAGGTTTGAAACTTAGCCCTGTTTATGTTAGCTCTATAAGCATAAGCAAATTACTTATTGCTTTCCTTTTTGTATTTGCATAAATGGGGATTAATAACAATAATGCTACCATGAAGATAATGTAACATTCATAAACAGATTTCTGATCCTAATAAACACTGGTAGCTCCTCAACCTCCTTATCCATATTTTGCTTTCTGCAGTTTTAGTTACCCATGGTCCTAAAGTATCAGATAAAAAATTCCAGAAATAAATAACTCATACATTTTAAATCTTGCCATTTTTGAGTAGTATGTTGAAATTTCGTATCTTTCCTGCCAGGGATTTGAATTCTTTTGTTTAGCACATCCATGCTGTATATGCTGCCTGTCTATTGGCCCTTCACTCCTGTCTCCACTATCAGATCAATATCATGGTATCATAGTGTTGTATTCAAGGAACTCTTACTTTATTCAATAATGGCCCTAAAGTGTAAAGAGTAACAATGCTGGCAATTTGGATATGCAAAGAAAGCCACAGAGTGCTTTAAGTGAAAAGGTAGAAGCTCGTGACTTAATAAAAATAATTATACGCTGAGGTTGCTAAAATCTATGGTAAGAATAAAACGTAGAATCACAGGATTTAGTACTCATCATTGTTGTAGGCATCTATTGGGGGTCTTGGAATGTGCCCTGCATGGATTAAAGAGAGAACTACTGCATTTCCTCCTCAGTCTAATCTTGCAACCTTTTCAATTAACTGTAGATATATAAGAAAGCAACGATCATATTGGATTTTGTCTTGATGATATATTCAAAATGTACACATCTAAATTCATATCCACATTTCTAAACAGATTCATTTAGGCCTTGTCTACATCTGCTTCAAACAAAATATTCTTAAAGGATAAGGAAGTAAAATCTAGATTTAGAGTGATAATGCCAAAAGCAAATACCCTCTATTCAATACTTTTGTGGCTTAAACATTCTGCTAATAAATGCAACACTAGTAAGAACAATCACCAGATTCCTAACCTGGAGAGGACTAAGAGTACAATAATAGTCTTGAATAATTTTAGGTGGAAGATCCTGCAGAACATCTTCTTTCATTCTTCTCAAAAGAAATGGCAGGACTTGACGGTGCAGTGCATCCATTGCAAGAACACCTGGCAAGAATAAGAAAAAATGGCTTCAAAAAAATCTAGAATTAACTTTTTTTTCATTCTGTTTTGTTTTATGTTGAGATAGGGTCTTGCTATGCAATTGAGGCTGGCCTTGGACTCACTGGATAGCTCAGACTATCCTTGAACTTGTGGTGATGCTCTTGCCTCGGCCTCTCCAGTGCTTGGGATTACAGGTATAATCACACCCAGCAAGCTAGGATTAAATTATATACACTAACACAGATTTTACAGTGATACTTCATACCTGCTTCTTGTTCTCGACTGGAACTTCGAGCATCCCTACTTGCTAATATAGGTTTACTATATCGAGCAGCAAACTGGCGTTCAGTACCCAAAAATCCTGGCATGAGGAAATCAAATAAAGACCAAAGCTCCAAAACGTTGTTCTGAATATAAAAACAAAGAACACAAGTTATCTTGGGATTATTTACATATATTTAAAAAATGAGACATTAATGAAAGCCCACTGTGATGAAATAGATGCAAGATTATCAACGTATTCTTAAGTATAAGTCTGTTTTAATGTGTAAAATTTTTATCAGTAACCCTGAAGAAAGTAGTCTATGAGGGACCTATAGGCCCAGTATCTTTATCCTACTATTATCAGCATCTGTAAAGTACAGTAAATAGAAGAGCATAAAGATAAAATGGGTTTCTGATTCTTTTAATTTATCCTTGATCTCAAACTAACAGGAAGATTTAAGGAAATCTGGCCAAAGATCAATTCTTCAACAAAGGAAATCTGTAAGAATTTGATTATAATGGTGTGTGGTTCACATATTTAATTCTTTCCATGATTCTAACTGTAGAATTCATTTCGTGATTTTGGTTGCAACCAAATGCAAGTATATACTACTATGGTATATACTTCTAAAATCATGGAAAGAATTAAGTTCATAACCTGAGGTACACTATATGTCTACCCAGTTTTCAAATTTTTTTTATTAGTATACGTTTGTAGTACAAAACGAATATATTCATTGTGATTCAGCCAGCATTTTTGGGCCACAAGGCAAAGGCATAGGCTCTTTACAATGCTGTTGGCATTTCACAAGGGGGAAAAAAAGCATTTTTCCATTTTGGATGCTAAGAGACTTCGATCATAATGTGCCCTCACAAATCCAAAAGCCTCCACCTTGCTCGGGCTCTGGTTCACCAACTAAGTGGCCCACCCATATAGAAACCCTTCTAATCCCATGTAGGTTCTACAGTGCAGGAACTCACCTGACAACTTCAGAACTCAACTGTTTAGCAGGGAAAGAAGGAGGGTCTTTAACCAGACAAAACCAAAAGACTTCTGACATTTGAACTATGTAAAAGTAATAAACTATTTAAAATTACTGTGATGCTTCCCAAAGACTTTAAATTGAAACAAAGCAAGTCTTGGTAATTTAAGCCTAAAGGTCCTATTTTTCCCTCTTAAATGTACTTTTAAAAACTTCTGATAAATTTACAAAGGTCTGTAATTAAGTTTATCTCTTATGGTTACTAAAATATGTGGTGTTCACCTAATTAAAAAAAAAGTGAATAAAAAATCATCATTTTTTACAGTGGGAAGAAGTTAAGACATCATTACTATTTTGCCACCAAATTCCTAGGCAACAAACTTTCACAAGTATGTGAAGACATCTACACACTCACCCATCTCCTTCCTTTTCCAAGATATACATCTATAATTGTTTACCTTCAATTCCTCCTGACTTAGGCATTCACACTTGTACTACAGGATTTATCTCTAAACTGGTTCTAGCTTTTCAAGGCTCACATTTCAGTGTAACAGTACAAAAGGAAAATGCCAGTGTAGAGTTCTATTTACATAGCCTAAAATTATATTTTTAAATGACTTTTTAAACCTAGTTCACCTAAGAAAAGGCTATAAAAGCAACATAATTATTGGAAAATTACTACCAACACTGCATAAATCCTTTCTTTAACTGCCAGATGCCAAGGCTATTCTCCACTTGAGGGTGGAGGGGGACATTAAATAGGAAGAGTAAGGAATGGTAGTTACCTGGATTGGCGTTCCAGAAAGAATAATCCTATAATTAGCAGTCAGCTGTTTTACTGCTTTTGATAATTTTGTTTTTCCATTTTTGATGACATGGCCTTCATCAAGAATACAGTAATTAAATTTAATATTTCTAAGGGAGAATAAATAGAAAAGTTTAGCGCTTTTATTATGTCAGGAACTGTATGAAGAGTCTTGGAAACTGTAACATATGAAGTGTTTTCAAATTTGGGGTTTTGTTTTTGTCTTGTTTTGAGACAGTGTCTCACTACGTAATCTAGAATGACTTGGAACTATGTAGCCCAGGCTGGCCTTTGACTTGTGACGATCTTTCTCTCTCAAGCTCCCAAGTCCCAGGAAATACAGGTGTGTGCAAAAATGCACAGCAAGTAAGTATCTTCAAATTTAGGTTTGTTGTTATTATTGTTGTTTTCCGTACTGGGAATCAAACTCACAACTCCACGCTTGCCAGGCAGGGGTTGTGCCACCGAGCTATATCCCCAGCACTAATACCTTCAAGTTTTTTTTTTTTTTTTTTTTTGCGACACCGGGGATTGAACTCACAACCTCGTGCCTGGCAGGGCAGGCGCTTAAGCCACTGAGCCAAACTCCCAGCCCTGGTTTTTTGAGGCAGGGTCGCACTGCATAGCTCAGGCCGGCTTTGTGCTCGCACTGTAGCCCAAGCCGACCTCAAACTCACAACGCTCCTCCTACCTCAGCCTCCCGAGTGCACCTTCAAGTTTGATAGTTTTTCTAAACAAAAAAAAATTTTAGTTCTTACCTAAAAAAATCTATGTCATTCCTCACAACGTCATATGAAGCCACTATCAGATTATGCCTTTTTACTTGATGCTGTAACCTTTATTTAAAAAAGATAAAATTAGAAAACAAAAATTCTGCAAAATTTTTAATTCAATTTTAATGGTGAAACTACAGCAATAGTATAATGTGTGCTAATCTGCCTATTAAACCTTTCTTACCCTACACACATGAGTAGGCTACATGAAGGGACATTTTTCTTCAAGGTGGCTCTGTTACCCTATTCAGTCTGATTAGAAAAGAAATAAGCACCTGACTCAAAATGTGGTAGCAGATATTTTAACTATTTGCTAACATCTCTTCCTTAGGGCTAGTCCTTCAAAATTCCATGTTGTCCTAGAGTTACAGTCACATGTCCCCATAATCAATGAAGAGATGAAGCATTACAACCAATATTGCTATTCACAATTTTTTTGTTATTTGTTTTGTTTTTTTGAGATAAGAGTTTTTGCTATGTAGTTCAGGCTGGCCTTGAACTCACTGCATAGCCCAGGCTGGCCTCAAATTCAAGGTAATCCTCTTGAGTGCTGGGGTTATAGGCATGCACCACCACGCCCAGCCAATTCACAATATTTCATCATTTGACCACAAAAGCTGGTTTGGGAAGCCTAACTCAAAACAAGGCAAGTGAGTCATCTCTAGTATTTATATATGCCTGGTGGGAAAGGGAAGATCATTTTACTATACATGCAACCTAGGAGACTGTAGGCCTTCAACTGTCCATGGTAATCTTATCCAACTAAAGTCCAGGACAGATCAATATGTCAAGTTATGTGTGGGGAGAAGAACAAATCAATACTTTAAGTACTCTGATGTACTTAGAGTAAGAATCCACTTCTGAGGTTCTTAAATTAATGTAGTGATTTCCTTCTATACCTAGAGTTGAATTCTGATCTTTTGCAAATGAATGAATTCTAAGTATGAGACAATACAGTAAACTGCTTAAGAGTACAAATTTTTGCCAGGCATGGTGGCACATGCCTGGAACCCCAGCACTTGGGAAGCTGAGGCAGAAGGACTGCTTTGCGTTCAAGGCCAGCCTGGAATACACGAGCTCAAGGCAAGCCTGGACTACATAGTGAGACCTTGTCTCAAAAAAAAGAATGAGTGCAAGTTTTTTTTTCTTTCTTTCTTTCTCTTTCTTTCTTTGTTTCTTTCTTTCTTTTCTTTTCTTTTTTTTTTTTTTAATGTTTTTGAGACAGGGTCTCGCCATGCAGTTTAGCTGCCTTTGGGCTCACTTTGTAGCCTAGGCTGGTCTTGAACTTGCAACGATCCTTCTGTCTCAGTCTTCCCAGTGATGGGCTTACAGGAGTGTGCGACCACACCCAGTCTGAGTGCAAGTTTTTGAGCTGCTTGTGTTCAAACCTTTGAACACCAGCCCTGTGTCTTAATCTCATCTTCAAACTGAATTAATGGTATACTTGATGACTATGAGACTACACAATTTTACATATACATAAAATGCTTAAAATAGTGCCTCACCAGTAAGTGCTCATTTGAGTACAAAACTAAAAATGTCAACAATTTATTTAATAATAATATCTGCCAATAATATTAGCTAATCATACAGAAGGGTAGTAACCTATGACTAGCCAAGCTTTAAAAGATGAACTGAAAATCAATGAGCTTTCATTATGTTAGGAACATAAGAGATGTTCTAGTTAAATAGCAAAGGGATAAAGTTGTAAGAACTCTAGTGTTGCCATGGCTGTGGGTAGCAGCTAGAGTAGCCATGGTGAACAGAAAAAGCACCTCTAGCAGAGTAAAGGAACATGGCAAGAGAAATCTGAAGAGAAGGGTAAAGAATGAAAATGTAACAGCAACAGCAAGGAGATGCTATCTGTGGTCACAAAGCTCCCCAAAGGGGCAGAATGGGCTTGGTTCTTTATAGTTTCTAAGCTCTAATACTTAGGAAGTCCAGTGACTATACAATGACTAAAATTTCTGAATATTTTGCTCCTGTGGTATTCCAGATAGAACCCAAGACCTTGTGCGATGGTGGGCAACCTACAGCACGCATACTGAAGCAGGTTATTTATATCACTGAAAGCTCTAAAAGGTTCATCATCACTGGCCTACTTCATGCTAGTCAAGGACTGTACCAATGACCCACAGATCTCTGGCACCAAAGTGCCTGGATTTTGATAAGCTTCGTTGATGATTCCTTCCCAAACACTCAACTTCCTTAAGTAAGCTACATAAGTTTCTATGTCTTACCAACAAACAAGCTAGCTCAAATTAATTTTTAATAAACTTTAATTTTCCAAACCACTTCAAAGTTTAAACATTTGTTACTCATGTAGAGCCCTACCTTATTCTTTCAGTAGGAGGTCCAGTATAGTGCAATGGATTAAGATATTCTCTGGAGCAAAATTTACCTACTTCATCCACCCAATGACCTGTTAATGTTGGTGGACAAACCACCAAGGAAGGAAGTGGCATACATTCTGCCAGTTTCGATCTTGCATATTCCTGGGCCCTTTACAAAAGCAAAACATAAATTATCAAGCTTGCTTATGGTTTTCAGAATTTGGAAACCTTATTTAAAAATAATGTATTTGGTTGACATTTTAATTACCTGTGACAATGATCTCCTGCTAGAATGCAGATGGACTGTAAAGTTTTTCCTAAACCCATATCATCACACAGAATTCCATGAAGTTTATACTTATTGAGAAATGCTAACCAGTTCACACCATCCTGTAAGGAAAGGGAGAGAAGAAAAATACAAATGTGAACAGATCATAAAAAATTTATTTCTTGTAAACAACATGTTTGTGCATACCAAAAAACTTTACATAAGCAAAAGACAAGTGGGTACAAGACACAAAGTAGAAGACTTTATTAAATCAATTTTAAAAACTCTGCAAGGTCCATTCAAAAAGAAAAGTGACTTTGTATTTATAAAATAAGTACAAAACTTACCTGCTGATATTTTCTTAGTTCAGCGTTGATTGGTACTGGGATTTTATAATTTTCTAATTTTTTTCCATCTAATAATTGTTCCAAAAAGTGTCGCTCTTTAGCTTTCAATTGGATTAATTCTTCTGACATGTTTGGAGGGTCTGGAATGCCTGCCTAAAATGATTTTTTAAAATGTATTAAAAGTATTTACTCACAATTTTTTCGCCCTCAGATGTATCAAAATAATTTCAATTCTTAAAAACAAATATACAGAAAAAAGTAATTAAAGATAGTATATTTTAAAAGGCTTAAATGAGTCTAAAGAAATTGATGAACATTAAGAATGCCTTAATGGGACTAACACATCTGAGGTATTTTTAAAAATATACAACCAAGCTGGGTGTGGTGGGCCATGCCTTTGATTTCAATACTCAGGAGGCTGTGGCAGGAGGATCACTGCAAGTGCAAGGCCAGCCTGGGCTACAGAGTGAGACCTTCTCTCAAAAAACAAAAAACAAAACAAAAAAAAAAAACAAAAACCCAACCCCAACTTAATTTTCCCACAACATCATTAGATAAAGTAGTCAATAAAGTTATACTTTATTTCAAATGAAGTACTGTTGCAGAGCTTCTCAATTTTAGTATTCTGGCATCCTTCGGTTTGGACCTTAAACTGCAGTCTGCAAGACTCCTGGGGGGTCCTGAAGACCTTTTCTACTGTTTCATAATAATTTTAATAGTTGCTTATTCTTTATTTTTGCAGCACTGAGAATCAAACCACTGGCTTCCAATACTATTTCATAATAAGAAAGGCATTATTTTTTTCATTTTATTGAAAGGTTTATGGGCAAAACTGCTTGTACCTCAGAGTCAAGGCAATGGCCTCAAAATGTGTATTACAAAATACAATGACTAGTCATTATATTCTTCACAGCCATCAACTAGCATTTAAAAAAACTAGTTTCAATTAGAAATATCCTTGATAAAGCAGTAAAAATGATTGTTTTGAAATCTCAACCCATCTTTTTAACACTGTATGCCAAAATGTAAAATATACATTTAAGCACTTATGCTACCTGTCAAATACAATACATTGAGGAAAAGTGCTTGTGAGATGGCTTAAATTGTATGCTAAGCTAGCTATTTTTAAAAAAATAATCCAAAGTATTCAATACTCTAAGAATTTCCTTGACAAACTACATACATGTATAGATCCATCCGGATTGTATCCAACCTTATGTTTCATTATAGGTTCATGTTTCTTTACTCCTTAAAATTAATATTTATGATTGCCAAACTTGGATTATCAAACATTACAATATTTAAACAAATTTTGCCTGTGGAGACAGAATGTTCATTAACTTAAGCCATTTTCTTTTCTCTCTCTCTCTTTTTTTTCCTGTTTGAAACAGGGTCTCACTGTGCAGTTCCGGCTGGCCTTGAGCTCACTTTGTAGCCCAGGCTGGCCTTGACTTTGTAGTAATACTCCTGCCTCAGCCTCCCAAGTGTTGGGATTACAGGCATGTGCTACCATGCTCAGCTGTTTTTTTTTTTTTTCAAGGGGTGGGTCTGCTGATCTAACGGTGATATTAATGAACATAATTTTTAAATATTATACGATGAAATTGCCAACTCATGGTAGACTTGTGTAACTTGATAAATCACTATTTCTCAAATAACCAATGTATAATTTTATGAAACATGTATGGGTAAAGACCCATTGAAGTGCAAGAAAAGGCAATGAATTTTAATGCAAGAAGGTATGAAATGTCTTTGGTAAGACTTTAGACTCTATATTGCACAGATTTTTTTTCTTTTTCTTTTTTTGTTTTTTGTGACAGAGTCTTACTGTGTAGTCCAGGCTGGACTCAAACTTGTGGCAATCCTCCTGCCTCAGCCTCCTAAGTGCTGGGATTACAGATGTGTGCCACCATGCCTGGCTGCACAGATCATTTAACAAGCTTTCTTTTTTTGAGTTGGGTTATGCTATTGATCAAAAAATATCCAGTTATTTAAAAAAACTATTAAAAAGTTATTAAAAAATATTATTCCCTTTCCAACTACTTGTACCTGTGAAACTAGACTTTCTTCATATCACACCACAACCTAACACTGCAACAGACTGTATGTTCAAATACGAGAATCTAGTTATATACCATTAGACCAGCTACAAGAAATTTGCAAAAATATGAAGCAAAGTCACTCTATGTGCTATTGTTTTAGAAAAGTTATTTTTCATCAAAAAAGTTAAATATGGAGGTGGGACAAGATGACGGAATGGTACACAGCAGGGTAAGCAGCCACCCTGAAAGATACCATCCAGATGCTGGAATATAGCAACATGGGGAAGACAAGAAGGAGGGAGGTGGGTCCTGTGGACCCAGGAAGAATCTAAACTGAGAATTGAAGCCCACAGAAAGAGTAAAAAGAAACACTCAAACAAAAAAGGTGGTGGCTGGCAGCACCTCTGCCCGGAGCCAGACCCACTCTGTGAAAGGAGTTGCTGGAAGCTGGGGATGCACAATCAAAGAGCTGTGGCGGCAGTGGCAGTGACCCTGGAGGGCTCTGCCCAGACAGGCAGCATTGGAGGAGAGTGGCAGTGGACAGGGGGAGCAGACCTGGAAGACTAAACTGGCTGACGGTGAGTGCAGCAAAACCCAATCTCACGCGAGGGAGAGCGAGGGACTGGTAGCCATTTTGGGGCCAGAGTCGCTCCTAGTTGGGCACAGTCCCATAGAAATTGCTCCGACTGAGCCCCGCAGGGTCCCAGTGGGTGACCGGCTCGGTCTGGAGACCATGGCTCCACATGCGCCCGAGGGGTGACAGTGGAAGACCCGTGGATAACCAGCCCAGGTTCCCAGGCAGCGGCTCCACCCCTGCACACTGTGCCAGACATCGGGGAGCTGAGGTGGGCTGAGGTAAGGCAGCGGACAGCGCTGTAACAGTGCACCTAGTGGTAACCATCAGATATCCACAATCAGCACTGGCTAGAAGAACTAGTCTAACCTCAAAGAAATTACAAACAATGTGAGGAACACTAAGATCCCTGGTACACACTTGTCCAGAACAACCCAGGAATATGTCAAGACAAGGACGCAAAAGGCAGTCTCTGTCCTCCAATCCAAGCAGAACAAATCCAGAAGAAGCAAATGCAGAAGAGGTCAGGAGTCCCACAGCTAAAGTCTCTGAGGCGATGACAACTAAAGTAAAGAAACAACTTCATGAGGCTATAAAAAAAATTAGAGCAGAAGTATTAACCCAACTGAGAGAAGAAATGAAAAACATAATAAAAGAATCACTAGGCATCTCTAAAGGAGACATAGATGAAAAAATGGAGTATAGCAAAATGAGGGAAATCTGGAATGAACAATACAAAAAAGATTTGGAATGCATGAAACAGATTCAGAGAGACTACCAGGAAATCAAAAACTCCAATGAAAGTTGGCAGAACCACCTGAAGGAAACTAAAGATAGACTTTCAAACCTGGAAGACAGGTTTGAAGCCTGGGATCGAGAAAGGAAAGACCTCTTAAAAATAATAAGAAACCTGGAAGTAACAATACAACGGCTGCAAGACAACCCAAAGAAACATAACTTAAGAATAAAAGGTGTAAGTGAAAAAGCAGGGGTCAATACAAATCAAATTAAAAGCCAATATTTACAGAAATAATTTCAGAAAACTTTCAAACATGGGAACAGGAAGTGACTTTCAGGTAAGTGAAGCATATAGACCTCCAGCTAACCATAACCAGAATATACCTACACTCAGACATATAAAATCAAGATCCCAAAAATTCAACACAAAAATAGAATATTAAAAGCTATTAGAGAAACAAAAAAACAGATCACCTACAAAGGAAAACCCATCAGAATCACGACAGACTTCTCAACACAAACCACCAAGTCAAGAAGAGCTTGCAGTGAAGTATTTCAAGCCCTGAAAGAAAACAACTTCCAACCCAGATTGATGTACCCTGCAAAGCTATCTTTCAAAATCAATGGAGAAACAAGATACCTCCACGACAAAGAACAACTAAAGGAATTTATGACAACCAAGCCAACCCTACAAAGAATACTGAAGGACATTTTAGAGAGAGATAAAAAAGTCCACACCTCCAGAAACAGTGGCAGAGAGATTTCACTGAGCAGGGCAGACAATCCATCATCAGGATTTGAGTCCAGTATTGTTTTCAATGAGCTGTTTAGTTTGATCTTACTCTATCTCGACCTGCCTAATTTTATTATATATGATGACTTAGACAGCTATTTCAAAGATAACAAAATATATTAGGGTAGCCTTTATTGATATGTGAGCACCTTGTTTTGAAACCCTGTATTGCTTTCATTGTTCTGTTTTGAGTGATTTTAACCTATTTTGGTTTGTTTGATTGTATTATAACAGAAGATACAGGAAACTGCTTAGAAGATAATTACAGAAATGAACGTTGTATTACTATGTATCGTTTCCATTGTTTTTTTTTTTATTGGTTTTATTCTGTACTATTTTGTTTGATGGTATTAGACCCGATGGTATGGGCAGTTATTTTGAAGATAACAAGAGGCATTACAAGGGGAAAGAAGGAAAGAAGGAAGGGAAAAGGAAAAAGACAGATTTATATGTGGGTATACATAAGATAGTTAAAATGACTATACTACTAAATGCATTAACTATGGAGAGAGAACAGTTGATACTCATATGATTAGATCAATTTTACATGTCTAAATTCCATCAATCTGAGCAACCCCTTTGAAAGTAACAATATACAATGTTACAGCCACTGTCAAATTCCAATCATCTCGTTTTGTAAAGCTATAATGTTACAGTATCAAATTTGTTGTTGTTGTTTGTTGGTCCCTTTTGCTTTTTGTTTCTCTTTTCTGCGACCATTGTTTTATTTTTTACTGGTTTTATTCTGAACTATTTTGTTTGATTATATTAGGCCTGATGATATGGGCAGTTATTTTTATTTATTTATTTTTTTTTTTGCGGCACCGGGGATTGAACTCACAACCTCACGCCTGCCAGGGCAGGTGCTTAAGGC
Organism: Dasyprocta punctata; assembly: GCA_004363535.1. Lineage (NCBI taxonomy): Eukaryota > Metazoa > Chordata > Mammalia > Rodentia > Dasyproctidae > Dasyprocta > Dasyprocta punctata. Next base: position 123,696 of record RJWM01002387.1, read on the forward strand.
ACTGAGCCAAACTCCCAGCCCTGGTTTTTTGAGGCAGGGTCGCACTATGTAGCTCAGGCTGGCCTTGTGCTTGCGTTGTAGCCCAAGCCGGCCTCGAACTCACAACGCTCCTCCTACCTCAGCCTCCTGAGTGCTGGGATTAAAGGCGTGCGCCACCACGCCCGGCTTATGGGCAGTTATTTTAAAGACAACAAGAGGTATTCTAAGGAGAAAGGAGGAAAAAAGGAAGGGAAAAGGAAAAAGACATAAATTTATATATAGGTATACATAAGATAGCTAAAATGACTATACTACTAAATGCATTAGCTATTGAAAAAGAACAGTTAATACCCATATGATTAGATCAATTTTACATGTCTATATCTGTTAATCTGAACAACCCCTTTGAAGGTAACGATATGTAATATTACAACTACTGTCAAATTCCAATCATCTCATTTTGTAAACCTACAATGTTATCGTGTAGGATTTGTTATTGTTGTTTGTCTCTTTTGCTTTTTGTTTTTCTTTTCTGTCCATTTTCTCTTAAAAAAAAAAAGTTAAATACGATAACATAGAGTAGATTTACTTTAAGTGAATTCAAAGAACACAACAGGGAAAGCAGTCTCTCCAGTAAGTGGTGCCAGGAAAAAGGACTAGCCACACGAGAAGAATGAAACTGGACCCTTACCTTACACCATATAAAAAAATTATATCAAAATGGATTAAAGATTATTTATTTATTTATTTTTGGTTACGTGAGGCTGAGTCACTTTCAAAAAAGATTTATAGCTAGCTCAGTTTTGGAAGTTCATGGAAATAGTGCCAGTTATCTGCTTGGCTGTCATAAAGGGCTCATGACAGATGACAACACAATGATGGGAGGGGGAGTGATGACATCTCAAGAAGGAAGAAGAGAAAGATGAGTGCCTCCCCAGAACCTGCCATGTTGGGTCAGGGAAGATCCAACCAGAAGACAACCAGCCAGCCTTCCTGGTAAGCCGTGCAACAGGTTCCAGGAAGAGAAAAGTCTGCGCCTCCCGTGAGCCTACCAGCTAAGTGGATAGCAACTAAGGTACATAAAGCAACTAAATGCTTGTATTGTTCGGTTGATTTTGCAAGCCTGGGGCCAGCAGTCTCTTGGGAGGATGACAGTATGCAATGTAGCAAATACAGGGGATTTCCTTGTATCTTGTCTTTGAGGCCCAATATTGTTCTGTTTTGCTTTATTCTGATTAATTGTTTTGCTTTATTTAATATTCTGTTTTGATCGGTTTTATTCTGTTTTGTTTTTGCTATACCTGATGGAATGGTCAACTATTGTGAAGGTAACAAGATATACTATAGTAGCTATTGTTTTCCTAGTATGTTTCTTTGAAGTTCTGTACCAATTCAACTGCTTTGTTTTGATTGACTTTGCTCTGTTTTGTTTTGTTGGATTTTACTATCTTTAAAATAATTTTTTTTTTTTTTAAAGAAAGGAAGCCATAGAACATTCATGAATTGGGTTCATTCTTGGGTTTTTTTGTTTTGTTGTTTTGTTGTTTTTCTGATACAGGATCTCACTATGTAGCTTAGGTGAATTGAGTAGGTAGCTCAGGCTAGCCTTGAACTCACAGCAATTTTCCTACCTTAGCCTCCCAAGTGCTGGAATTACAGGCATAAGCTACCATACTTGGCTTGGGTTCATTCTTATAACAACTCACTATTTATTAAGAACTCAAGGACCCATGAAAATGGGTCTTTAATCCATTCTTAGGTGGTGAGCCCAATAACATTACGGACATCCCACTACATGCTATCTCTCTTTTTAATTTAAAAAGAAAAAATATTATTGGTAGTATGTACTGGCGATTAACCCAGGGTTTTCAAACTGAATTATTCGGCCTGCCATTTATCTATCTATCTATCTATCTATTTATTCATTTACTCTTTCATTCAACTTTGAGACAAGGTGTCACTAAATTGCCCAGGAGGGACTAAAAACTGGAATCTTTCTGCCTCAGCCTTCCAAAGTGCTGAGATTACAAATGTGCATAATGTCACCACAGTGGGAGCCAAGCTTCCAAAACATGAATTCTTTGGGGTAGAAACCATGTCCAAACTATAGCAGACTTAAACGTAAGACCTGAAATTAAAACTACTAGAATGAAACATAAGGAAATAAACTTTGGTCTGTATAATTTTTTAATATATATCCCCAAAACTGCACAGATGAATGACAAACTAACACAGATGAATGAGACTGCATCAAACTAAAAAGATTCTGCACAGCAAAGGAAGCAACCAATAGAATAAAGGAAAAACCTGTAGAATGGGAAAAATTGTAAAGCATATAGATATAAGGAGTTAATACTCAAAATATATAAGGAACCCAAGAAAACTGAACAGCAAGAAAACAAATAAATGTTTAAATGGACGAAGGACCTGAATAAATATTTCTCAAAAGAAGATACACAAATGGCCAAGTGTTATGGTTCATGTCTGGATGCAACGCCACCCCCAGCCTCATGTGCTCATAGGTGGGGCTCTAGGGAGGGGACTGGATCATGGGGACATGACACTAATCACGGGGTTTGTAGCTAAATGTGATGTTTGGAGGTGAACCGTGCTTACAGAAGGTGGTCACTGGGGGCCTGCCCTGGAAAGGTCTATGTTCCTCCCTCCTCCCTTGATCTCTCTCTGCTTTCTGCCACCACGTCATGAGCTCCTTCTCTGCCATGCCACTCTGCCTTGGAGCCAGCTGACTGTGGACTGAAGCCTCTACAAACTGTGAGCCAAAATGAACCTCCCCTCCTTTAATTTGTGGGCACTGGGTACTGTATTTCAGCGACAAGAAAAGTAACTAAGACACCAACATATATGAAAAGATGCTCAACATCATTGATCATTAGGAAAACACAAAGTAAAAGCACTTTGAAATGTAACCTCACACCTACTGGGATGACTGGCTTTTTTGTGTTTGTTTGTTTTGTTTTTGTTTCTGATGACCATTACAGAAAAGACAAAACATTCAGGGCAGGATATAGAGAAAAGGGATCCCTTATTCACTGTACATAGGAATGGAAAAGAGTACAGCCAATATGGAAAATATAAAAAAAGTTCATCAAAAAATTAAAAATAGAATTACCATATGTTCAGCAACCCTACTTCTAAATATATAGCCAAAAGAAATGAAATCAGTATGGTGAAGAAAAATCTGCACTCAAATATTAATTACAGTATTCCTAATGGTTGAGATTTGGAATCAACCTAAGTGTCTATCAGTGACTGAATGGATAAAGAAACTGTGGCATAGAATGGAATTATATTCAGTCTTAAAAAACAATGAAATTCTTTTATTTGTTGCAACATAGATGAACCCAGAAGATACTATGTTAAGTACAACAAGCCAGGAACAGAAAGACAAGTACTGCATGATCTCATTTACATGTGAAATCTAAAAAAGTCAAATGAATAGAAGAGTAGAGTAGAATAGTGGTTGTCAGGGGCTTTCTGGGAGGCAAAGTGTAGGAAGAAAATAGATATTGGCTAAAGGGTACACAGTTTCATTTAGGATGAATATGGTTAACAGATCTATCGTACAGCATGCTGACTACACTTAATATAGCATATATTTAGAAATTGTAGAAATGACACCAAAGTCTTTGACATAGTGGACTAGTATTTTCTTTCTTTTCTTGGTCATACTTGTTACTTTATTTTTTAGTGTGAAATAAAATATGTATCCAGGGAAATATATAACAATTGAATAGTTGGATAAAGTTCCTTAGCAATCCCTTTCCCCCCTGAGGAAATCACTTGACTGACTTTTATGGTAATTTGTTTCTTTTCTTTATACTTTTATCATCTAAATATGTATCCAGCCTGTTCTTCAACTTCATAAAAACTGAACCCTATGCTAAAGGTTATATTATTGTATATGTCTGCAGTTTGTTTTTGTTGAAATATGACAGTTCAAAATTTAAATACCTACTCTAGTGTTTGTGAGTATTTGAGCGGTTTCCAATTTTAGACTATTCTAAATAATGCTGTAATCAACATTCTTGAAAACATTTTGACACATGTTGAGTCTCTCTGGGTTATACATAAAGAATGGATTTGCTTGGTCACATGGATGTGTGTCTTCAACTTGATCTGATATAGCCACATTTTTAAAAATAAGCTAACCAGTCTATACTCATACCTGGTGGTTGGAATGTAAAATGATACATTTATTTGGAATAGTTTAGATGTTTACCTAAAAAGTTATACTTACTATGTGACTTAGAAATTTCATTCAGATATTTACTTAAAAGAAATAAAACACCCACACAAAGACTTATGTAGTAAATGCTGGGAATGGTGGTGCACATCTGTAATCCCAGAACTCCAGAGGCTGAGTCAGGGGGATCACTGTAAGTCTGAGGCCAGCCTGGAATGAGTAGTGAGTTCAAGGCCAGCCTGAGCTACACAGCAAGAGCCTGTCTCAAAAAGACTTGTAAGGGTGCCATATTCACAGCAGAATTATTCATAATATCCCCAAACTGGTAACAATCCAAATATCTGTCAACTGATGAGCAGATAAACAAAATATGGTATTTATCTATACAATGGGAATGCTATTCCACAATAAAAAGTACTCACACGTCCTGTAGCATGGACAACATATACCTCTATTTCCTGAATTACACCAATCCCATGAAAATACTACAAGCAGCCTTCAAGACACCTCTATTTTCCCCACATGAATGTACTCCAAAATGTTTCAACATGAACATTATAATCTTGCTACATATTCCCACAGAAACTTCACTTGCTTTTTATGGTTTTAATTACTATCTTAAACTTACCTTTCATTTCCACTTTGGCACAGAGAAACTTAAGAACATTTATATTTCTAGAATAGTATCAATGAATATTCACTGTTTTGTTTTAAATTAAAACTGTGTTTTTCAAAAAGTACCTATTATTTAACATATAACATTAACATTTTCAAAATAATGCTTTTTAAAAAGCTGACATGTTCTTTAAATTAACAAACCAAGTATCTTCAACTTACCTCAAGTGGCATGAGTCTAATTAGTGTTGCAAAGCACTGTGTAGCCATGAATCTCACGCTGTCTGTCTGGTCACTCATTCTTCCCAACACAGGAACAACTAAAAGGACAATATATGGAACAATACCAACATCCAGTTGTTCCATTACACCTGAATACATGATTAAGGAAACCTCTAAATGGTTTTGAGATGAATGTTTTCACAAATTAACACACCAAGACTGTAACTTCTAAAGAGGTACCTCATTTTCTCATCTGTACTCTGAGTGAAGAGAATGACTCAAGAACTATGATGCAATTACAACAGCATTTACACATTGTTGCTCTTTTGAAAACAAATATAAAGTATGCCTTTTTTTTTTTTTTTTTTTTTTAGATGGGGTCTCCCTACACAGTTCAGGCTGGCTTTGAACTCGTGGCCATCTTCCCTCCTCAGACTTCTGAGTGCGGGGATTACAGGCCTGTGCCCATCATACTCAGGCTTATGTCTATTATTTTAAAAGGACTGGAGGAAGTTTTATTAATAAGAGTTTTTAAACAGAGAAATCCCTCAAAGTTTCTGGAATGCCAAAAACAGAATAAAGTGAGTCACACAGTAATTAAGGGAGCACAACTCACCAAACGTTAATTCCACCAGGATCTTGACAATCACCAACTGGATACAGTGGATCTAGTAAGTACAGTCCTCCTATAATCTTTTTTTTTTATGTGTGTGTGTGTCTTTTTGAGACAGAGTCTCGCTATGCAGTTTAGGCTGACCTTGGGCTCACTTTGTAGCCCAGGCTGGTCTTGAACTAGCAACAATCCTCCTGCCTCAGTCTCCCAAGTACTGGGATTATAGGAGTGCACCACCATACCCAGCTATCTTAAGCATTTTGAAACAAGGTTTTTACTAAACTGATCTTCATCTTTTTTGCTTTGAGAATTGTCTTTCAGGTGCTTCAATGTAAAGAATAGCTACCATGTACTTAACAGACTTGACTATATTTTTCTAGTTGCATAGTACAGTATATTTTGGTTGTTTTACACCTAAGAAATGAAAAGTTTGGAAACATCCTATGTATATAATAGGTAGGCACTATCTCCCTAATACCTGAATACTACTAATAAAATATTAATTATAAGCCAAATAAAATTATTTTGCTCATTACAAGCCTGTCTTAAAAATTAGTAATTTTTTAGACCTTCAGTATGAAAAAGTTTAAACAAAATATATTTGTAACGCATTTGTAAAGAAATGTAAAATACTTCAAAATAAAACAAGTTATGTGCTATTTTAACAACTCAGTTATAATTTAGCCATCCTTTAAGTAAAATGAATAAAACTTCTAGTTTGTCAAAATAAAAAAGGATACAGGCAAGTGCTTCAATTGCTCCCTCTTGTTTGATATTGTCATCAATTGCTCCAAGCCATGGAAGTACCTTCTCCAAAAAAATATTCATTGTTTCCATGGTAGCTATTTTGCTCATGACACCGACACAACGAGCAGCCATGTGCCTCACAGCAGTGCTGGGATACTGAAGGCACATATACAGATGAGGCAAATGCTGTACCAACTAAAATTAAAAAGTTAAAGGCAATCAGAATACATATTAGGGAATCTACTGTTTGAAATGTAACTCTAATAATTCCTACTCAGAGATGGCCCTGTACCATGTGACTCTAAACCCAACATTATCTCCAAATAACTCAAAAGATTCTTAAGAGAAAATCTAAAGTTACATTAATGTATTATAACTCTTTCAAAAGGAAAAATAAGGAAAGTTACAGAACTTCTCTTCTGCTCAATATCCTCTAATGCCTGCAGGAATACTCAGTTCTTTCTAAATCAACAGAAGAGACATCAAAAGCCACTTTTTCAAGATTCTCCCTCTGAGACTGGGAAAACAGCACCAAAGATCACCAGCTTCCTTTAGATTTGGAAGCACTGGTTTAGGTTTACGTACATTCACTAGGTTCGTCGCTCCTGGTTTACTACATTTTGGTGGGTATTTTCCA
>RJWM01002388.1:0-2500 GCA_004363535.1 Dasyprocta punctata
TGCCAATTATCTCCATGTTTATTTAAATATTTTTCTCTAAAGGAAGCAATCATTCCTTTATACTTCTTTAAATTTAGTATCGACATTTTTATTTTGGGAAAGGAGGTCTTTTTTTTTTTTTTAACATGGATACAGGAAAAGAAAATTCTTCAATAAAAATATTGTCTAAAAAGTTTGTTTTGTCTGCATGATTTACTAAATATGTACAATTTCAATTCACAGCGAAGGTAACAAAGATTTAAACAGCCAACATCACAAATGTCTCAAGTTCTAAAAAAAATTCACTGTGCACAGTTTAACAATTTAATTGAATAAAAACCAAAGCTAAGCCTTCAGTCTGAATCTGTTTTTATGATGGGCACAAGCCATGTATTTTCTTTATCTTTGTTACACAATGCATATTTCAGTGACTAAAAGCCCCTTCCCATTTTAGTATATTAGGTTGTGTCAGTACGTACTTAAGAGAGGCATATATAGCCTCTTGGTTCACCAATACAATTTGTGATGTGTTCACATATATGTTGTAGTATTTGTTAATGTATAAAATGATCAGATGAGTCACCTGCAGTTTTAATGTCTTCAAAAGTAGGAATGTTTTGTAGCATGTATAAAATATTTAAAATTCACAGGTATATAGGTAAGCCATAATAATTTTACCAGCATCCCCTTGGTATAAGGTATCTGGAAAGAACTAGTCTGTTTTTGAAATACAGAGATTTTACATCCCTGTCCAGTAAAGGTTCATAAAGTTTGCTAGTATATGAATCTGAATGTTGTGTTCATTCTGATATAATGATAAAGTGAGCGAACTAATTAATAATTAGAAACAAATGTCATTGAATACATAATAGTTGAGTTACAGTTAAGAAGGTAGCTATTGCTACCCTATAAAATCTATAATAATGTTGTTTTCACATATATTTTTTCCCACGTAAATTCTTTGGTGTTTTTCCCCCTCATTTTTTAGTGCAATGATTGATAAACATGCAATGTGAGATTCAAATAATTGCATTGAGCATATTTATTTGAATAAATGCCCCATTGCACAGTCAAATAAATCTGCAGAGTGTTTGTTTGAATGTTTTCACATGTACATGGGAGCACATACTCAAATAAATGCAGCTGTGTTTATTACAATGTGAGGGGCTTCAGATATACACACTTATTTGTGTGTATATCCAGGACCCACAGCCCTTGAATGGCCTCATACATCCTAGAGGAGAAAGAGTGGTTAAAAATTTTTCCATTCAAATACACGTAAACATATTATTGGGCAATCTTCTCAAATTTGTGACTAAGATTTGATGTTATTAAGGCTTACATCCTCAGAAAGTTTTTTTTTATTGATCTTTTTTTAAAAAGTTATCTGATTGTGAAAAGTAATAAATTTATTCACATTTATTCAAGGACAGTCCCTTCTTTTTTCCTTATTCCAAGTCCTCCCATTCCACCCCCAGACAATTCATACTAAAGAAGATGAAAGTTTTGTTAAGTTCTTGCTGAAAACTTCTGATACTCATCTCTCTTCCCACTTATTTCAGGCCTCAGCCTACAGTGTCATGTGAAAAAAAAAATTGCACAGATGTGCAGGATACAAAAGGCTCTTGAGAAAATGGGCAGGGTTGTTCAGTTGTTTCAATGTTTTATCGCCTTTCTAGCCCCTATTCTGGGGGATGGGGGAAGGGGTGAGCCTTAGTACTAAGAGGGTGGAAAGAGTAACTATTTGATAAAAGAGAAGAGAATATATCTGATGGTACCAAAATGCATGTCTTGATTATGGAAGGGGATTTCTTGTTTATGATCTCAGAAAGGAATCTTAGGATGAGCCAAAGTTTTTATTCTTCCCTGGAGTTGGAAGATTATGGAGCTCTAGTGTGTGATAGTGTTAGTGGATAAAGAGCATTAAAAAAAAAAAAACCTCAGATATGGAATATTGTAGTGATTGTCACAAATTTACAAGTGTTATCTTAGTACTTTCAGACTGTTCTGAGCCTGCCTGTGAAATGAAGTTAGAAAAAAAGGACAGAAAAGCGGGTAACAGGAGGGAGGAGGCAGGGTCTGCCCACCCCCCCACCCCCACTTCGTGCCTGCTTTCTTCTTCCCTCTGAGAAGGGTAGTTTGCACATTCATTGTTTGTTGGTCCTATCTCTTGGGGATTGAGACACGAATATGCCCCATGGGCAGCAGAGACCTACATTGCTTTAAAGGAGGCCACAGGGATTTATTCTACCCAGACAAAATTTAATGGCTTGATATTTTCAGGTTGAAGTAATAAAGTTATCGCCTAGAGCCTTTAAACCCAGAAAAATCTATGTAGTGTATTTATTTGTGCCATTCAAAGAAGGAGAAATGGGGGTAGAATTTTCTAAATTTTCAGATATGAAAAATACAGGCTATGGAAAGCAGGAGGCATAGTATTTTGCTGCCATTCCTCTCTGCTCTACCTCTCACCCCAGGAAGTTTGGAGACGAAACTGAAAACATGTTTTCTAGAAGGGTCT
>RJWM01002388.1:7500-42500 GCA_004363535.1 Dasyprocta punctata
TCAATTAATGTTAGATCATTTTATTCTTATTCAGTAATACATGTTCAGTAATTCCCCAAGCTTAAGCAAGATGCATGCATCAGGAGCAGCGTACATGGAAGAAAATATATCTGAAGGGAGAGAAAAGAAATTGCATATGAAAAATTTCTTGGTGCTGTAGTTAGGACAGAGCGTATGGGCAAAACTGTCTTGCAACTTCTTTTGGATGCTAATGCTTCATCAGCTCAGGAGAACAAAAAGATCAATTAGATAACTTTGGGGAAGGAATGTGTGAATAATTTTGAATGACCATTACAGTTGTTCCGAAGCAACAAAACAGAGAATAGAGTCTTGAGAGAGAGAGCGCATGTTCACCAGTACAGGCTTTGAAGCCTATTGGGAAGGTCTGGGAGATGCCCACTAAACTTGCTGTCTGTGACACCACTATTCTGTGCAGTTCATTTTCAGACAATTCATTTTCAGAAAGTTCATTCAAAAGAATATTTATGATAGAAATATATTAATTCCGCATTATGACTTAGCAAACTGAAAGTATAAAGTATTCGGCTATGATGCCATGGAAAGTTTAGAATTTGAAATGGGTGAGAATTTCTACATACATATAGTATATATTAAATATTTTACTAATTTCCAGAAGTTTCTCTAGTAAGTACTTAACAAAATCAATTTCAATACAAAGTGACTTGAACATTCATCTCTTTTTATCTTGTTTGATTGGTTTACTGGATTCAAATCAGGATACCCTAGAATTAAATTTCCACATCAGCAAGATTCAGCAAAACACCCAAATTGATACTGAATGTGTCAAAAAACTTTAGGGTAATTTTTTTTTTCCTCTAGGATCTAGGTTCATGAGTCATCTGACAGTTAGAATGATAACCAAAGCTAATAATCAATGGAAGATTTGTGGTATAAAAAAAATCTATCACTGAGCAATGCAATTATTGAAAACTTAGACTTAGTTAGTAGAAACATTTTTATTAATTTTCTAAATAAGGTGGGTTTGAAAGCACCTACCACAATATCTCAACAGAGAAAGCACTCAATAAATGTCAGATTTAAATTTTAGTGAAATACAAATGAGTTAACAGGGCCTAACAGCAGTTTCAGATTTTTTATTTCACAGTTCTCGTTTGTGACAATTAATCTTATTGAAGTCAACATTTACATAGTGTTTCCTTTCTCTGTCCCAGTCCTTGGTCTCAAGTAAAAAACGAAAGCAATAAGCCATTGGTAAGAAAAATTAAGTATTATGACTTTGGTATCTGCCTAGGAAATAAATTAAAATAGGCTGTGGCAAAAGAGCACAGGATCTCTAGAACAAGACACTCATAGACATATATAGTAAACACACTTTATCAACAATACAGTCATAATCAATACATAATAGTCAAATGACAATTCAACTTAATTTCCCAAACTTAGAATCAGTCAACACCAAAGCAGTTCTCACTTAAAATATTCATACCAATTCATTCTCAAAAGATTGCTCAAAAGATTAATATAAACAAATTAGAGGCTTACAGGACCCAATGAGGATTAAGAAAATGGACTAAATTTCTACATACATCATAGTGATAGAGAATCCATGAAGAACTTCATTCGGATGAAAACTAATACATTGACAGTAGTAATATAATGAAATGTTTGGTCAAGAGACCAACAAGTTAAAACACTGGAAACTTGACAAGTTAGGAAGCCAACAAGAGGATAATTAATCACAAGTTTAGAGAAGTCATTGGATGGCTATCATCCTGTTGCTAGGCAATGTTTCTGGGCAGCAAATCTCACATTGTAAAGACCAGAACATTTTATTTCTACTTTTTCAAATTAATTCTATATTTTGTGTTTGTTAATATCTGGGTCTCTCAACTATGTATCCATGAAACTATAAACAAGTGAGATAAATATATTGACGGAATGCTAACATGTGTGATAGCCCTCACTAAAATAAAAGTCTTCTACTCACCATGTAGTATATGATAGTTTGCATATAGTCATATGATAGAACCAATTGGAGAGAGAAAGATGCCCTCAGGGATGTGCCTTTTATAAGCAATTAGGGAATACAAATATAGTTGAGGTTGCTTAAAATATTAAAGCAAATTTAGATATGAAACTGGCTACTCTGAAAATGCTAAAATAGGTCTTGGCACTAATGAAAATATCTATAATAAAAGACAAATGTAGGGAAAACTTGATGTTTCAAAATTTCACAAAAGCATAAAAATATCTGGATTTGTTACTCAGTTTGGGTTGTTTTTAAAGTATCTTAGATGGACCGTTAAAATAATTATAAGGAACATCAGATGGTTGGAGGTTGAAAGGAAACTGGATTGGCGGGAGTAAGAACACTATTATTTGTCATATTTTATGGACAGAACTCACCCACCATTTAATTGGACCTCAGCATTTAGTTGACAGAAATCTCCCACCTGATTCTGGTCACTTTTGCTGCCTCCACAACATTCCCAGTGAGGAATAAAGGATGGCGATGGGTACAAGTACTTTCTAAGGACAGTTTTCAGTCTCTAAAAAAGGTACTGTGTACATGGGCAGTCAAAACATAACAGGAAGTATTTCCACTCCCATTTTCTTTGCCTATCATTTCCAGAAAACATTAATGTTAGGTTATTTTTTTCTTTTAATGAAAATGTTTGATGCTAGACTTCCTGGTTTGATGTGAGATATTTCCTTACACTTTCTCCCTCTTTTTTCCTCTTGCCAATATTTTGGTTGAGATCCTATGCTTTTCTCATCCAGACCCACCCAAGCCTGCCAAATTTCTAGTGGAGAAGATCTGGGATGGGTTAGGGAAAGGCAGGAGGCCGAGATATGTTGTTCAGGATACAAAGAGGAAGAGTGAGGGAGAGAACACGGATGGACCTCCACCACAGATCTACAAATTAGATCACAGTACTTCCTATTTTAAACAAATTAATCCACTATCTCTTTATTCATAGGGAAGAATTAAGCTACTGACTTATTAACTCTCTGTAATTGTTCCTGATTAGTAATCCATGAATGGAAGATAAACTAATTAAATTTGGAAAATTTTCTTTTAGTCTTCCAAATAGGTAGATTCAGTAGCTCATTTGGTCTATTACTTTTCTCTTATGATATACTAACATTTTCAGTTGATCAGAGTGTGGCCAATCACAAGAACCAAACAAAATAACTCCCAAACCATGGTTACTTGGTGATGAGACTAGCACAGAATTGATCAGATTTATCATTATATTTTTACATATTTAGGTTCATCACAGTTTAAGAATTAGAAGACAGTTTTAATAACTGACTTGTGTCAAGCCATTTCATTGTGCTGGCCATTTAAATATTCCCTTGATACGATTTGTGAATTTGTCTTATTACAGATTAACTGGAAAGATATGAAGATAAGCACACTCATAAACACATGAATGATCCAATAAACAGCAACGAAAAGTCCTACTGAGCTAGGCAAAAGCATTATTTCTTCCTTGTTGAAGGTATCAGCATATGTTACATCTTATGTTGCACAAGTGTACTCATTAAATATTATGAAATGTACAGCAGGCTGAGAAGCTCTAACTAGCTAGTCAAAGTCACTCATACCTGTGTGTTCGTATTTATGTCGCAGAAGGGAACTGCTTTTCTGGAATGTCTTGTCACATAAGTCACATGCATACATGCCACTCTCTGTTTTCTTGATCTTCTTTCGAGACAGACAGGAATCGGAGTCTGTCATGTCATCTAGGCCTGACATGTAGTCTTGTGTTCCATCAAGCAATTCTCCCTGTGATATAATCATATAGTGCAATTCAGTCTCTTCGCTGTGTGTTTACGCCAAACAATTTTGCATAAGCTGACATTCAGAGAACCTTAAAACTGCTTGCTATAGATTGATCTAGTTTTAAAAATTTTCTAAAATTTTCCCCTGGACGACATATGACACTTTATATTTCAACAAAAAATACAACCATCTCTGCTATAGATGGTAGAGTTTCCTGTTTTTCAAAGACAGAGAATATCTGCTCCAAAAGGTGGGGAAAAACACAAATCTTTATAAAATTTTTACTTTTTGTACCAGAAAATATCTGTCAGTGAACATAAAACATTTGTGTATTTTCCTACTTTGGAAATGATCTGTAGCTGCAGAAATCCCATTTTAATTGAATTTTATATTTAGGTACAAAATATTATGCAATCTATTTAAATGTATGTCTACCAACTAAAAGCCTCAAGCTATATTTTTATATTTAATTTTCTAATTTAAAATAGGGAATATTAATAATACTTTTTATCAATGTTCTATCTATGTTAAAACAGCCTTCAGCACTGAACAATAATGAATGTGGATCAGTAAATTATTAAATTTCTTGATATTTATTTTGTCTTGATCCAAAGGAGTGCAAACTTGCATGATAACATACCCTTCATTTGCTAGTCCACAGTTCAGTTTTCTTAGACTAGGTTTGCACTAATTAATATTAGAGAAGATTAAATAGGCTTAAATACATTTACAAAGAGGGCAGATGTACTGTAAATTGGAATACTGCAACAGCTGTTACAGAGGTGCATTGCCTCTATGCTCCTATTTTGCAAGTAAGGATTATCCTGTATAATGCTAAAACATACCTGCTTTTGTATTCGAAAAGCCATAAATTATTCACAAATGTGAGGATTAGGTAATAATTCATGTGGAATGTGCAGCATATTTTTAAAAATATTCTTCACATAAACTATTCGCTATAAAACAAGTTCATCAAATTGATTTATTTATTACTTGCAGGTTGTGAACCTCTGTAAAGCATGTGTTTGTTACATATTTTAACTTTTCACACCTAGGTAAGTCCTATCAACTATTGTAACCAGTGTATAATTCTAAAAGAAAGTGAGTATTCATTTCTTCTTTATATATATATTTTAAAAGCATATGTGCCTACAGGATACAGTGTTTCAGTGTTTTCATCTTTCATTTTTCTAGCCCACTTAGTTTTAGGTTCACATTAAAAACTTTTTCTATTTCTACTGATAACTATCATGAGGATTTTTCTCTTACAGGCACATAATCTATGTGTGTGCGTGTGCATGCATGCACGCACTCCTCCCTGTGATACAGAAGTATGGAACCCAGGACCTCATGCTAGAGTTCCCCTTCTGAGCTAAATCTCCAGCCCAAGTATATAGCTTTGTCTCCTTCTTTCAGAGCAAACACGCAAGACTTGTTACCTGAAATCCTTGTTTCCGCTGGTACTTTCTCCTTTGCTGCATGTCAGCAAAAGTAGCTGCTCCAGTTGGGTAGGTATAGGCCATATGTGGTAGGAAGCTCATCTGATCCAGTCCCGGGTATGGTCGTAGCCCAGGAATACTGGTCTGGACTGGTGGCATGAAAGTGGCAGGGGGAAATGCGCTTTGTGGTGGAAGAGCTGTGTATAAAGGTTTGGCACTAAATGGGTTCATGCCAAACACTGGATTAGTGCTTTTGTTGTCCAGATTACTTGAATTTGAAAACTCTTTCTTGATAAAAGTCAAGTTCAGAGGCTCATCTGAGTTTTCAGATGATGAAGAAACACTGTTATGGTCTAAATTTATGCTACTAGCTTTTGTTTTGTTCTTTGTGGCTATAATACTTTTGGGTTCTTTCATTTGTTTTGGTAATGACAAGTCCAAAGGCTCAGCCTGGAGCTCCTCAGAGGAGAAGCTGTTTGGAGTGTACGAACTACTGTGGGAGTTTTTAGAAGATGTGGAGGAAAGATTTAAGGGAGAAGGAGTGTTACTCCTGGAGTGGTCCAATTTTTCAACCGGTTTAATATTGGTAAAATGGGAAGATTTTGTTAGCCTGAGAGGAGGATCACAATTTGTAACACTGTTGTGGAGTTCTGCTATAGATGGTGATGTTATGGAGTCCATAGGTTTTACAGGAGACCTAGGTAATAAAGAGTCTTTTGTGGGAGGGTTACTATTGGGAGCTAACGGCTTGGAGTTCCTTTCCAGTGATGGTGACCTGGAATTTGAATACTGGTAGACTTTTCGTTGCTCAAACCATTCCTTCACAAATTCCTGAGGAAGGCCCACAGCAATGGAAATTTTCAGCAGTTCATCAGAGTTGGGCTCCATGTTCATAGCATAGTATGCCTTGAGTACAGACATGTGGTCCTTGTACGGGTTGATGGGGCTTGTCAGTCCTTTCTCAGAAAGTACAGATGACAAGAGGAGGGCTTTATTATCCACAAAAACTCCAGCTTTGTTGGGGACTATGTTTTCATGAGGTTGCAGGACTGCCTTGATCTCTTCATTCATCTTACAAAGGTAACGTTCATGCTGATGCAAGGGAATGGGACCAGGAAAGCTTTCTTTACAGAACTGGCATGAAAATGGAGTGGATATGCTGTGGTTCTCAATCATTTTATCATCGGTGACCAAATCCATTAAGGTACGTAGCTTCTCTTTCTTTATATTACTGATCTGTCTCCTTGAGTCAGTAGTTAAGCTCTGGAGGCAAGCTTTGGCTTCATTGACTTTTTCTAATGTGTAGTCAATAATACTTTTAGTGGCACCATTGTGACTCACAACTGGAAGACCGACTGGTGGAATATTAGGAGAAGTAACTCCTTGTTCCTCAGGTTGAGAGCAAGGATCTTTCATGTGATAACCTTTCAACTTTGAAATTTCTTCAGCTTTGCAGTCCATTTTTTGCCTGGAAACCGTATTGTCCACAATCTGTAGAACCTTTTGTACCTCACTTAAATTACTATTCATTGTGGGAAATCCAAGTAAAGGGGCTTCCATCCCCACACCTAAGTGCTGCATTGGACTCTGAGCAGATGGATGAACTCCTAAAGGACTGGTGGCTCCAAGCCCACCATTCATAAAGGGACTAGTGCCACTAAATCCATGTGTGGCCATAAGAACTTTGTAGTCATTAAAGTCTAGTGGTTCTGTTTTAATTTTAAGTAAGCCTGTTTGTTCAGACATACTAAGTGGTTTTCCATTCTCCAACTTGTTTCTTAACTGAGTAATGGCTGAATTAGTAGGAGAAGAAGAAACAGAATTAGGGGAGGAACCCGTCTTGATATTGTTTCTCATTCGGCCATTCACAGAGATTAAACCAATACATTTCTTGCTGCTGATGTGCGAACTGTAGGAACCAGAATGGGAGAAGCGCTTCTTGCAGTTTGGGCATTCGTAAGGTTTTTCACCTAAAATGATAATTAAAATTAACATTATATTTCTGTGACTGGGTAACAATTGTAGATATCTACGGAGACAAGAATCTCTGAAATCAAATGAAAGGAGCACGATGGGGTTACCTCTACATTTTAGGTGCTTAGATTAGAATTATGTGGCTGTAGCTGTTACTGTGCTTTATCTATCCTGGGAAGACATAATTCAAGATGCTAGTAGTGGAGGGTGAAGACTATGTATGTGTTCTTTTTTTTTTTTTTTTCAGCTAAGATCCCAAATCTTGTTTTGCCATCAGCAGCCTCCTATTTAAACACAGCATCAGATTAATGTGTGGTCAATAGCACAATAAAGATGTCACAGTATTTAAAGGGAAGTGTAGCCATGGTTTTAATCAACTCTGTAGAGATTCCATTGATTCTACCAATCCAACTAGTTCTCTGAATAGCATTCAATTTGGTAATAAAATGCTTGGCAGAGCTATCAAACTAGTTATAAAGAAGAAATCTCAGTGCTAAGATATTGGTCTGTGATACACAAACAGGTCTCAGGAATCAAGGAACATTTATCATACAAGTTCTTACCCAAAATTCTTTTCTTTTTATGATTAGGTATCAAAAATAGATATCCTTCAAAATTTGACATGTTGAGTTTCTTCAGATCAAAAGTATTTAATCTGGAGAAAGAACTCTAAAAGGACCAAAAGGAACCTCTAGATTTGGTAATAAATCAAAGACTTTGCAATTTTTAAGAAGGATAAGCACTCCTTTTTATAAAATGGTGCTACTGTCTTACAGTGCTACAGTACCATAAGTATCATGAAGGCACACAGAGTTTCTGAAATAAATGCATAGTTCTAAAGAGCTACGAACAGGATTGTGTACATTTTAAACAATCTTTAAGAGCTTCTTTAAGTAAACAAAATGCAGATGTGAGCACCCAGCCCTTTTGCTACTCACCACTGTGAATTCTCAGGTGCTCTTTCAGATGGTGTTTGTACTTGAAGGCTTTGCCACACTCTGTGCATTTGAATTTGCGATTACCTGCTCCTTGGGTTAGCATTTGGTGCTATAAAAGAAGAAGGACTCACATCAGTTTTGTGCAGGAGAAATAAAGAAAATTCATTACGGATATTTTTTTAAAGGTCTCTCTCTTTTTTAAAACAGGTCAAAAGCGGTTTGAGTGCATGCTTATTTATCTGTCTGGTCTTTCAGAATTGAAATAGAAGTGATAATGTTAGTAATAAAATTGGAACAAATAAACAAAGTGCTTTCACATGTTCATCCAACACTTGCTTTACAATTATTTCTGCAGTCTCTTTTTCAAATGTTTCTTTGACCCATTGGAGATGAGAAAGTGTAACTGTAAAGATGCTTGTGTTTCTCGGTGTTTTGTGCAAGATCTAAAATCTGAAGATTCCCTATTTCAATGCAACTGTTTGATCAGGGAAAAAATCAGCTTCCTGAAAATTCTAAGTTGTGTTAAACTATACATGTGTAAAAATTTTATCAAATTTTCTGTATCAGGATAAAAGTATATCTTACTTATACTGAAGCAATCTGTAATTTAAAGAACAGTAAAAAAAAATCGTCCTCACTCACAAAAATACTCAGAAACAAAGCTTGACTGCAAATATTTGTTACAGGGTTAGCATGTTTAAATATTCCATTCATTGAGCTAGTGGCACATGTAAACTCTATTTTCCTGAGGTTTTGCCTATCAGATTTGATTCATTATCAAATGTAAGAGACAACATCTTGGGTTATAGCTGCTTGAGCAGTTTTATCACAGGCCAGTAGGAAAGACTTCAACGACTCCTCATTCTCCTTTTTAGTAGTGTAGAAGAGAACAGGGACCAAAAGAAAAAAAAAGTTCGCTGAAAAGACAAGTTAAAAGCAGCAAAGATATAATCAAACACAGCTGACCTTTTTGAACAAGGGGAAAAAAAGCAGTGTGACTTAGAATTCTAGAAAAAAAAGTCATCTACTCTGGATGCTCAAGGTAGGAGGTCAGCCTTTTTCAAGCAGCAATGACACAAAAGCCTTTTGCAAAAAGACAGCACAGAAACGGTATGACAACTGCTAGGGTGTGCTGAATCTTCCCACATTCCTAGTGAGACAGATGGTGTTACATGGGACACAGGGAGGTTTGTTCAAACAGCAGCAACCTTCAAAGATCAAGCAGAGCCCAGCCCGCCGAGCGCCATTGAGGGACCAGCGCTCATATGTTGCTGAGTTGCATAAACAAACAGCAACAGCTGCTTTGTCTCCCCCCACAGCCCTCAGAGGACTACTATAAACTTTAGTTGTGCCACTGTTAATATGATACAATCATTTTAATTTACTAATTGTAAATGCCATGAGCAAATGAGGGGACTTTTCAACACCAAAGCTACCATTCATAATGCGCCAACACAATCACACTTCTGCATGTGAAATTTAAAGCAGTTATGCTAGATAAATATCTAGGCCTGTTCTTTTATTCCTAGAGTTTCTTTCTTTTCTTTCTTTCTTTCTTTTTTTTTTTTTTTTGCATGAAAGCATGGGGAAGATAAACTGTTACATAAGTGTAACTATGCAAGCATGCTTTTAAAATAAATGATCTTTGGAAAACATTCAGGTGACAAGCTCAATCAGAAAGAAATGGAATGATTTATATGAGCTATTGTTTTAAAATAGTAAAATTCCATAGTATAGGATCATCATCATTGTTTGTGTTGGCTTATTCTCATTTTCCTTATTCAAAGAAAATAAAAACTACAAGGGAAAAAAAAGAATTCTATATAGAGTGTCATAGTTAATAATTTTTAAAACAGATATGAGATCAAGGCTTATATAAGGCAATTCCAGATCTGTAAGGCCAGTTATCATGACTTATGGTACACCATTTCTGTTACCATCCAAACACATCATAATATCAATTTGCAGAGTCAATTCTCCTAGGAGAATGGAAAGAGCAGTTTTGTTGAAACATTTAAAAGATGCTGTGAATCAATCCTATTCAATCATTTTAAGGATTTAAGAAGCTATGCATACCTACTAACGACAGAGTTCTTATTTTTAAAATAAGTAAGTCAAAAGAAGCATAGCAATTTAAACATTTAGCTCCAAATAGGCACATCTAGACAGGATCACTTAAAAAGTACATTCAATGTTTAGTATTAATCCAATTTATTTTATATATACATAATTTATTATATATACTTTTCATTTTATTTCAATAATTAGATTTCATAAACTCATATCAGCCTGTAAAAATAAAGTAATCCAAAGTGTTACATGACAAATGAAAGAAATACATACTTTCTTTTACTATGACTTAGACCCTATATAAAAAAATCTATGTAAAACTAGGTGAAAAATGGAATTAAAATTGCTGAGATGTTTAATAATGTATAATTAAAATGCTACAATTTCATTCATTTTTTTGTGGAACATAAAAACGAAACTAAAGTCGAATTAAAGTGCAAATAAAATTTCTAAATTAGAAATTAACACACTCATTCGATCGTGAACATAAGACTATTAAATCATATTAGAAGAGACCATCAAAAAATCATTTAGACCTCAATTAAAGCTATTACCATTAAAAGATCTGCATCTTCAAAATGCCATGAAAAATTAATAATGATTGCCAATCAAAGCAATATCGTTTCTCTAAGGGGTTATTATAGAAAGAAATCACTTAAAACCAACCCCCCACCTGATCTGTCCCTGGTTTGTGCGTCACCATATGCCGCTCGAGCTGGGTGCGATAGGCAAACGTGTAGCTACAAAGTGGACAGGAAAAGTTCTCCTCATTCTTCTCGTGGCGGTACTTGATGTGCTCCTTCAGTGATGTCAAGCGCTTGTAGCCCCGGTCGCAGTAGGGGCAGGTCAGCAGTTGGGCAAAAGCATCTGGAGTTCCAGGTGGCAGGTCTGTAGCCAAGAGACGAGAGAGAGAGAGACGCGGGCCAAAAGGTCAGTAAATCAATGGCAGCTAATGGGCTGAGTGCCCGGGATGGTATGACAGGAATCACTGCAATCTGCTCCACCAGAGTGCCATCATTGCACCGGCCTCTTCGCACACCAGTCCCCTTGCACACCCAGGACAGACTTGTAGGAATCAGCTCACATGGCGCTTGAAAATTAATTAATTACTTGGGCCTTTGAGGGGAGGACTTTAACAGCTGATAAATGAGGAAGTTCTCTTCAGGTGACTGACGGTTGCTATGAAACCTTTACTCACATTGTACTCAGGAATACACAGTGTGAAGGAGCTTTTCAGGTGTTGGCAGAGAAGAACAAAATGGTGAGGGTCAGTGTTTCAAAACTTTTTTTTCCCTCCAAAGAAAAATATTTCAGAAAGATAGGAATACATTTAGATATTTTTATCTCTTAGAAATGGGCTCTAATTGTTCTTGTTCTTTATTGGATGTACAAATGACACAAATTTGCTGACAAAAAATTTCACAATACCCTAAAATTACAGTTCTAATCTTTGCTCATGAAATTCCATGCCTCAGCAGCTGTTCTTCAAATTTTAAGGTAAACACCCAGGCATGTAGTGCATTTGTAATTGTAACAGCTGCAGAGGTCAGTGTAGTGGCTAAAAATGAATTACGGCCTCACCATTTTCTTCTTGCCCATTGGCCTCTGGTGTGCCAAGGCGAGACAGCTCCTCAGGGGCTTCTGGGTAAATAATGGCTGTGTCACTGCGCTGAAGGTATTCCTCAATGCTGACTGCGTGGCCATCGCGTTCCTCCAGTTTTCTTTTGGCAAAGTATTCCTCAAAGTCTGCTGTGCAATTTGCATTCTTAACTGAAATCATAAAAGGAAAAGAAATGTCTTGTCAGAGGCTTTTCTGCAGAGCCCAAGACCATTTACATTATTTTTAGTAACAAATGCTGACTTGCAGTAAGTCTACAAATCCCTGGTCTATTAGTAATAAGTGTAGAAGATGACCATTTGTGGATTAAATGCTTATTTTCATAATATATGCAAAAGGAGACTACTTTGCCTTAAGGAAAATAGGCACATTTTATTTTTTCCTTCTGAGATTATTAGTCCACAAAACTCACAAAAAAAATTAAAGAAAATTTAAAAGGCTTTTGGTCAAAATTAAAATATCTAAGATCTTTTTTCTAAGACATTCTAAACATTCTCATCAATAAACATAAGAGATAATAGAAGCTCAAAGCTATTTTAATGGTCTATATAAAACTTTCTTTTCTTTTTAAGAAAAGTATATTTAATTTTTTATTGTCCACTAAACATCCCTAACTATGGATCCATCTGGTTGCTAAATACAAGCTTTTAACCCTCCACCCTCTAAATATCACAGACCGCCAAGACTACATGGTCTGAGACAGATGTGAAAGGACATGCTTAGAAAAACGATAGTGTGATTTTGCTTTAAAAAAATCATGAAATGTGGCAGCTTATCTTTTCCTACATTTTCAATCTTTAGCTCATGATTTAAAAATTGCCAAAAATAAAATTAAGCACACAGCTGATAGGAATAAAATAAAAGGTAACAGAGGGTGTTAAGAAAGCAATGATACTTCTGTGTGATTTCGATATGATTTTAACTTTTGCAATTATGTCTCTAATCCCTTGAAATGAATAGTAGTTGTAAACCAATTTTAACAACTTGTGTCACAAGACATTGCATATTTGAAACCCCTAAGTGTGCTCCTGAAATTAGTTGTGACTTAAATATCTTAAGTAAAAAATTGTATGTATAAGACAGTGTTGGGTGAGTAACTGCTACATTATTCTATATAACAGGTGAGAAAAGTGCTTTGTTAGTACAACGAATGATGAAATTCTATCATAGTTTTTGAGAAAGTTAACCTTGGTTCCACTAGATTCTTTACCTTACTTTCTCTGCCACAAACAATATTAGAGTTTTGTCATATTAATTTTCTTTGGCAAGTTGTGGCAGGATGAAGTTCAAACAAGCGTCTATTTATTTATTTATTTGGCTTCCATGATTAAAGACTTGTGGATTTCAAATAAGAAAAAAAGACATTAGGCCCTCCCATTCATGTTGAATGTCTTATTTGTGATAGGCACCAAGTCTCCCTCTGGTAAGTAAAGAACAGATCTTGTCTCATTCTTCAGGAAGTCATGAGAAAGATCAATACAATAGATATTGTCTTAAACTAAACACTTTTTTACTAGTGCCTAGCCTAAGTATTATGAAAGAAAAATGTGTAGTAGTATTAAAAAAAGAAAAAGCAGAAGGACTTCATGGGGTCCAGAAGATCAAGAAGGCTTTAAAAGGAGGATGCATGGAGTTGATTCACACTGGAAGCTAGGAAATGGAGCACATGCAATGTTGTGGTGACTAGAAGGAGCATAGTCATTTCATGAACCCAAAGCGGGGTGGCTGAAGTTCCAGAGTAAAAGTGGAACTTCAGGATGTAAGGGTGGAAAGGCAAGTAGGAACCAGTCCATATAGTAGCAGTAGCCCTGTTGAGGATTTGGATTTTCTTCTTAGAGAAGCAGGAAGCCATTGAAGGGTTTTAAGTAAAGAGCAGGGTTGGATTAAATGATAATTTTGATTACAGTACTATAGAGTATTATAGGAATTGGAGAGAGAGAAAAGTAGATTCTGGGAAACTCGTTAGGATGTTTCTGCCCTAAATTAGGCAAAAGATAAGGGTTAACAAATTAGTTGATGGAGATGAAAAGAAGTGGCTGGATTTGAGAGGTATTGAAGAAGTAAAAGCTCTAAGACTTGGGGAAGGATTAGGTTTGCCAAGGTGAAAGATGCTAGGATACCACCCCAAAGTCTGGAATTTCCAATTTGAAAAGTGGTTGGGAACATTAGCCAAAGCAGGAAAGAGTGGAATTCTAAGAAAACTTGAAACTATGGATAAATACATGAGATCAAATTTTTTTAAATGGGGAAAACTGCACTTTGTGGACTATGAAACTAAATACTAACAATACTGAAGGCAGTAATCTCAAACTTTTCTGTTTTGATGTTCCAAATGCTCTTAAGTTTTTTTTGGTGATTCTAAATCAGTGATTCTAAAACCTATCTTTCCCTCAAAAATAGATTTGGAATGTGAGCAGTGCATTAAAAGGTTACACCTTGAAATTTTGCTTCAATCTTTCCTTAACTGGATTTAACAGAAGAATAGGAACATTAGTTAAGATCTCATTTCTGCTGCTATATGCACAATGCTACTTTCCAAAGGGTACTGATTGGTGGTGATCATAATGATGTCATTTAATTTGCATCACCGAGTCCTCAGGGAGTATGCAGGAGCTGCCAACTATTTGTGCATTGTTTCAGATCATCAAAATAGCTTCCAATCTACTAAAAATCACCTTTTGCTTTCAGTGACAAGAAAACATAAAGGAGAACAAAACGATGCATTCAAGAGGAACATCTTTTAGGAGAGAGATCTGATTTTTCTAGTGACTGACTTCTTTTTCAGTGCTACAAGAGTGGACAGTTATGCAACAGTTTCTTTGTGAATTCATACCTACTAGAATATAGTCAAATGTGTAAGACACGATTTATTTAAGTTTTTCAAGAACATTGTTTCACTTGATGACCTTGGTGTAACCTAGTAAACATAGATGGATGTACATTTAATATCCTAATTTTATCTTGATATTTCAGCAACTATTTGAATTATCTGGCTATCTTTGCATGAATTTTCATTTGCATATGAATGTTTCCATCAGAAATGTAATCAAATGCAAATTCAATTGGATTTGCATTAATAGCCTTTGGGCTTAAAAGGAAAGAAAATTCTGATTTTTCTGGATAGGCAAACTAAACTGCATCTAGATACACTTCTGGTGTTTGGAGAGGCAATTCAATTGATAGATCAAATTTGGCCATGGTAGATTTTCATGTCAAGTGTAATGGAGACAAAAGACATCAAATCATGAGTTTTCCTTAAGGATCATTTTTGATCATCTTTGTATCCTGATTACTGCTATTTCTATAGCTTAGAAATTAGTAAGCTCTCAAAAAATCATTTATGGAATGAATGTGGAACACACTGCATCTTCAACATTCAACTTAATGTAAAAATCTTTTAGTGAAAGAAAGTATAATATAAAATACCAATAGATGGCTGTGATGGTACATTCCTGTAATTCTAGCATTTAGGGAGGCTGAGGCAAGAAGACAGTAATTTTGAGCCTAACCTGGCCAATATAGCAGCAACTTACAAGGACTTTATCTCAACAAATAAAAAAGAGGGCTAGTGATGTAGCTCAATGTGAAGGCCCTGGTTTCGATCCCTAGCACAACATACATAGTAATGTACATATGTACATACATATATATGATACCTACAGTTGAGCTCAACTTAGGCCCTAGCGCCATGTCAATTCAGAGAATTGTAGAACAATGTGACATACTGTGTAATAGTGATCATAAATACTTGCAAGAGTTGGAAAGGCTTCAAAAAGTTTTCACGAAGAAGACGCCATTCAATCATAAATCTATTTATTCCATTAGATTTTTCTTCTCATGGTATAGATATGCTATTGTTTATATATCTTTTATTTCTAGAGTCACGGAAGTGATGTAGAATTGAGCTTTCCATGAGCTAGGTGTAACCACTAGAGTTCTTCCATGGATTCTTTTTCCTGTGGATGCTCATCACATACGGCTATTCTGTCTAGCATCATAACAGCTCTTGCTGGGAGCGTCTTTCCACTTCCCTATCACTAACCCCTGAGTTACCCAAGGCAGCTGCTGCATTGTCCATGTTCCTGTTCCTCCAGTCACAGTCGATTATCTGTACCCGAAGTGAGCCAGTCTCTAAGCCAAACCAATGATTAGTCCAGGGGTGGCCAAGATTCAATTACATCCATGAATCCCTTTCCTACGACTTTAGGATTTTGTTCCAAAAAAGAGTACCAGAGGCCGGGGATGTACCTCCGCGTTACAGCCCCTGCTTGGCAAGCATGAGGACATGAGTTTGATCCCCGGTACAAAAAAAAAAAAAAGTACCAGGGCACCCCACCACCACCACCACCACCACCACCACCACACCTCCAAAATACTGCAGATGAGAGATGCAGAATGGAGGGCTTAATATTTCCATCTAGAAAAGGAAGCTTCACAAAGAGAGAATAAAGTAGGCAGCAGGCAGGGTGGCATATCCTGACAATCCATTTCTGACTATTTATTCTTGAAGCCGAACTGCACCTTCGAGGGGCTCTGCTGTCAACCCTTCTCAGATTCTGTGAGCCAAGACACTTCCGTGTCTACTTTAAGCTATACAGTATTTCAGTCTCTGAAAACCTAAACCATCATGTTATAGAGTTAGAACAAATGATGAGCTAAAACTGGTCACTCTCAAAGCTGTTGGGTAGGATGAAGTTTAGATTGTATTTGTATTTTTGTAATACTGTGTAGTGGACACGAGAATGGGAAGAACATTTACTAGAAAGTTACAGAATTCCCCATTGCATTTTTCCAGTGTAAAATCAACCTCATTTTTTTCTTTCTTTCTGTAATCCTCTTCACTCCCTGGTCTCCTTGGAAGAACTGCCAAAACACACTGACAAAGGATATTTGCATGGTATTTACCACCAACCATAGCAAAAATCCACGTGAAATCTCAAGCAATTTCTTTTCATACTTTCTCCAGAGATTTTGCATTTAGTCCTAAAATTTACCCTAATGTCTTGCAAATATCTCAACCTTCCCTAAGATTAAGTAAACTTTTTTCTCTAAAAAAAAACTTCATTAATTAAAAATGCTTCCTCAAGGTCATATGTATTTTAATACGGTTAGGGAAATTTCTAGATCCCTTCAAGCAATGAAAGTCTCAATTTTCTTGGAAATATGCTTTGTCACTCTTACTAGTATTGCTTATTAATTATACTTCCATAAATTCTTGTGTGTCTTGTATATTGATATTTTAAAAACAAACAATGTTAACAGAACTCTGAATTTAAAAAAAAAACATTGATTGCTTCCTATAATTACATTGTTTTATGACACTTTTTTCTTTTGGTAAGAGGGATGGAACCCAGGAGGTACTCACCACTATGCTATATCTCCAGACTTTTCTTTATGTTGCTTGAGACAGCATCTTCTAAATTGTTACATTACCCAGGCTACTCTCAACCTTGTAATCCTCCTGCCTCCGCTTCCCAGAATGCTGGGATTACAGGTACATGCCACTATGAATGGTTTAGGATACTTTCTTAAAGGTACTTAAAAATAGGTTTCACTTAGTGTGTATAGCTTTAATTTAAGTATAATGTGGCCTTGATACTTATTTTTTCTACTTTTCTGTTTCCTTTGCCATTGTTTTCTTTGTAACAATATTTGCTAGTACAGAAAGTAGGTATTCTTGTGTTATGGTTTAGTATCTTACATGTATCTAATTGTCATCACAAAATGAAAAGATAAATTTGGATATTTTAATAAACTTCAAAGTAAATATATAATTCTTTTGGAAAAGAAAACATCTTGGAGTGTCTGGAAGAGCTCAGTTTATTAAAAAAAAAAAGAGTTGAATCATTCATCCAATGTGTTTATCACCTGCTAGTGCCAGAGAATATACTTGGGATGAGGACATGAGATTGACTGATAATTTTTCTTTTCATATTTCCAGATCCTCACATTTGGAGTCATACAAAAATGGTTGTAATTTTGCAATATATAAATACACATAGGTATAAATAAGAAAGGATCACATAATTACATATATAATACCATACTTCCTTAGTGTAATGCAGAAATTATGTATTTATTACATAATCTAGGCTTTATTCACCACATAATGTCAAGCCATCATTCAGTTAGGTAACAGTATTTCCCATCTGTGTGAAAACAAGTCTGTTTATAAATATTATAGATGAAAAAAAGACACAAAATTATTTTTAATTTTATCATTTGTATGGAAATTTTTAGATTACAGAAGCACATACTCAGCATTTGTTGAAGTATATAAATTTTCATGGCTACTTTGTTTAAAGTTGACTAATGAGTGTAAGTGTTTCATTATTAAAAATGCATGCATACATTTTTGTAGAAAGTTTCCGAAATACATGTTGACACTAGATATCTAAAACAACCCTGAGGGGGGCAGCTAATCTTTTGCTCATCACATAGCTATAGGGGCAGCCTGGCAGAGCCTCTGACTGACACAGAGAAAGCCAAGGCAGGAGCCTCAAGGGCAACTGAAAAGTGTTCTTCTCGTTTTGGGAATTAGTAGAGTGTCTGGACCAGAGTCTCCACCCCTACCCTCATGGAGCTTTC
Organism: Dasyprocta punctata; assembly: GCA_004363535.1. Lineage (NCBI taxonomy): Eukaryota > Metazoa > Chordata > Mammalia > Rodentia > Dasyproctidae > Dasyprocta > Dasyprocta punctata. The sequence goes on from RJWM01002388.1 coordinate 25,900, forward strand.
TCTGGGAAACTCATGTTCAGAGACCAATAGGAGTTCACACGCACAGGACTTCGGGACAGAGAGGTGAAGAATGAACAGGAGTGGGATGCTAGAGTCATCTGCAGAATCAAATATCTCTCTCAGCATCAGGAAGCAGTCCAGTCAGAGACAACGTCTAATTTTAAGGTTAGACTTTATAGTGATGGATTGTGAATATCAAGATTTAGTGACTACTAACCCTTGGACAATTGTGATTACTATGTATCAATGCAGAAAAATAGAGCTCTGACTAAAAAAAAAAAATTCAAGTTGAACAATATACACTTACCTGTCCTTTTCTGTGTAATCTAAAATTCTGGAATTTTAGATTACACTTGGATCTACACTTGGATGATTTTATTGTGTTTTAAAGGGGTTTATGAAGTAAGGTGATTTTGGCCAGCAGTTCACTATGTATCACATATGCTTTTTATAGAGAGACACACAACCGTTGGTAGTTTGCTCTAGGACATTCAGTGATTTTCAAAATGTGGTCCCCAGACAGTGGCATCAGCATTACCTAAGAACTTGTTCGAAATGCAAATTCTTGGGGCTCCTTCTAGTCGGCAGTCTGTGTTTTAATAAGCCTTTCAGGAAATTTTGAATCATGTCAGTTTAAGTACCACTACTTTAAAAATTTAATCTTTTACCTCACATGGCTAACTATGACAACTGAGTAACGTGCTTTTGAGGAAAAGTATGGAAAATAATTTCGACGGCAAATGACCTTGCTATTCCAATTGAAGCTCACAACCTCTTCTCCACTTACTGAACAGCAGCTGCGAATCTCCATTGTTGACTTTACCACATGCCGCAGTGCGCTTTCCTTTACGTGCTTGTGACCTCACAGAGGCACAGCCTTTGTCTTACTCAGCCTTGTGTGCTCCGGACCTTGCACATTGCCTGGGATGAGGCTGTCACTCAAGAGTTGAATGATTAGACCAGGTTCAGGGCCTTGGACTCCTCATTTTGACTCAGATATTTGTTTTTGAATTTCAGAGTCCTCATCTATAAAATGACTCAGGGTGTGCTTTCTAGGATAGCTTTGAAGTTTTAGATTTCCATCATTTCAATGAATGAATTATAGTCAATTTATTTTCGATTCGCTCACTAACCCAGAGAGTTTAATCTGTATTCTTTTCAATTAAAAACTCAAAGCAACACAAGTTTTTGACGAAGGAACTATGATAGACAAAGATTACAAGAAAAAGTATTTTGGAGATGCCTGGAAACCACAGGCACCATCACAAGGAAAACAGTGCTTATTAATATTTGTCAACTGCATGAAGGAGGTACTCGAGAAGCTTGGGCTATTCGTTCTTTCTTGTGGGAACTCTTGCTGTGAAGTGGAGATAGCTGCTCCTAATCACAAACAAAGCTAATAAAACCACAGCATTCATTAGCCAGGAAGTGAACAAGCTCTTCTTGGTGTACACTGATTATGGTCTGAAGATGACCAATTCCTGTCTACCCTGTCAACTGCTACTTCTGCTTTTCTCTTCTTCTCTCTTTTACTTTTAAAAGCTCAATGTATGGAATTAAAAGTGGTAATTCCGTTGGCAGATATCTGACTGAACGACAAAACTCTACTAACCTATAAACATGAGAGATAAAAACAAGGAGAAAACAACATTCTTTCAAAGTCTATGGCTCACTCCTTGTTAAGTATTTAGGTACTAATTGAATTATCTGATCTTGTACCAGTGATTGACACTGCACTTCTACTCAACTCTTACTGAGAAATACCTTATGATCAAATTTGTGTGGTTTCTGCCCATGTAAGAAAGCTAGTTACTATGTTTTTTAGTTTTAGCTCCATGTAAGTCAAATAAAAGGGATTATTAAACCTAGAAGATAATAAATTGACGTACCAAAACTTTTTTTACTCTTTTCCCCACTTTCTTCAAGGCTAATGACAAAATGCACCAAATTTTGCTCACACAGGCTTACTGGCTCTCCAGACCGCTAGCACTATCACTAATATTACCAAATCAGAGGACTTACTTGGACCCCTACCTTACCTACTCGGTCTGTATCTAGCTCTTGGGATCTCATTGCTCCGGAGCCACAAGAGGAAAGGTCCTGTCAATCTGGACCCACCTGGCATTTCTACCTGGTTTTTCAGGTAGTGAATTCTGATCACATTCCTTCCCACCTGGCTTATGCTCTGCTATCATTCTAAAGCCTTTCGTGAAGTGTCATCACGACTAGCTACATGACTAGTAGGACCCATGGCAACATGAAAATACAAGGCCTTGCATTCAAAAGCTGTTAAAAATTTCAGAACAGTAGCAGAAGAGCATCCAAATGTGAGGTCCGTGTCTGTACAAGTCCCGTGTTTCTGTGCAGGTCGCACAACAAGGAAGCTGGCTCTGGTAGAATAGTGTGAGGTAGGGACATCTCACACCAACTAGGGAAGTCTAGCATTTTGTTTTCTTTGTTCATGCTTCCCAGTACAATTTCATTAGGAGAAAGGGGAAGGCGGGGTAGAATCCAAAACTTCTAGTCAAATGGCATCATTTAACAGCTGATACCACTAAGATGCAGTGAGGTGAATGGTTCATACAGTTACACAACTCATTTCTGAAACAGCCGGATGCAGATTCACATAGCTTGACTCAACCCACTGCTCTTTCCACTGTAACGCAATGACTCAATAGGAGAAGGAGGGACAGAGAGAGAGAGAGAGAGAGAGAGAGACAGACAGACAGACAGACAGAGAAAGGGAGAGAGAGACAGACAGACAGAGATAGAGACAGAGACACAGAGAGCTCCATCATTTTGGTTTTCAATCAAAGAATACCTTCTGAAAAGGCCCTATATTCTGAAAAGTTCACAGTGATGTTATAAGTAATTCTAAATAACAACCATAAATTATTACACTGTAAATTAGCATAAGGAAGTCAATTAAAATGCCTATATATCTGCATTTTTAAAACTTTTTAATCTCATTTTTCATGCACTTACTCTTCTGAATTGTTTCTTTTCTTTTCTTCTTCTTCTTTTTTTTTTTAACTAGGTGATCTAGATTGGGTCTACTGGGGCAAAAAACAAAAAATCATAAAAGTTCTCTAGATTCTATGCTGCAAGAAGCGTATTTAAAATTTCCATTTAATATTTAAGGATTCTATTTTCCTAAATTAGGTAGTTCGTACTTTTAGTCAAGTTTTTAAAGTTACAAAATAAAAATAACTTTCTTCAAAGCACCTTGTAAAGGTGAATTAGTATTAGGTATTATTTCATTACATACTTTATGGTTACAGGAGATAAAAAATGTCTCAAGCTTTCCTATTTCACATACTACTGATTTCTCCCCCCACATGCTTAATGACATCCACCCACATGCGTTCCACTTCCTCAGATTAAATGAAACTGTGCCATCCCCAGATAATATCCTAACCCTCACAACTCTTCCCACAGAACTCTTCCTACTTGTATCTGTCTTGACACACAGAGCAAAGAGGATGGGTCAGCACATTCTTTAACACACATAACCATTTCAAACCAGTGTTACCTGGGTCATTAATTCATCACTTCTCATTTATTTATCCATCAATTCAACAAAAAACCTGTTTTCAGCCATCAGCGCTGTATAAATCAAGATGCCCACTGAGAGGAATGTGAAGAAAAGCAAACTCAAACCTCTGTACTCAAGAAGAGCCTCCATTCTGTAACTATAATGTTCTGAAGTATAAACTGACCCATTTTCACCATGAGTTGTGGATGGACTCTGTTTATACAGCTCCAGGAAAATGATACCCGTCCCATGACTGTATTTCCCCAAGGCGGCCATAACTGTCATTCTGGTAAACTTCATCCCTCAAAAGCTAGTTCATGCAGAATCCTCTCTTCATGGTGCCTTAGCTTTCTCTAGCTCAGCATCATGGACGGCTACACCTTCGTACTGTGCTAAACGTAAGACAATCCCCATCACAGAATCAGAACGAGGAACTTTGTGCTTGTTTTATGTACTTGCCTCAGTTTACCTTGGAACTTGAAATCATTTCCATCTCGCTCATAATTCTTGCTTTACCAAAGTAAAATGTAGTCTAAGTTCTGTGTTCTCAAAGTATCAAGTGTATCTAAGAGATTTAAATAATTGTACAATCTGATTTCAGACTGATTTCTTTCCTGATAATGACTGAGTCTCCATACACTATCATAGCCATTACTCCAAATTTGCACTCCTTAAGATTTTACTCTAAGGGCCAGGAGTTTGGCTCAGTGGCTTAAGCACCTGCCCTGGCAGGTGCGAGGTTGTGAGTTCGATCCCTGGTTCTGCAAACAAACAAACAAACAAACAAAAAAAAAGATTTTACTCTACTCCTTTTCCCTTGTCATTCACTGATGACTTCTTTTTCCTACCTACTTTAAAGGGTGTAAATGCCTTGGACAGCCTTAAACTTGATCAAATTCTCTCTACCATCATTCCCCTTTTTTCTGTCTTACTGCTAAAGATAAAAATGACAGAGAGAGAGAGACAGAGAGAGAGAGAGGAGGGACATATTCTTGTCTCCTACCATGGCTACCATCTAAACCTATTCTCTCACAGGTCTTCTAATAATCTACTTTACCTTTCACCCAATCTCGTTTCATATTTTCATCCTGTCTCTCTTTCTCTTTTTTATGCAGAAATAAGTTTAGAAAGTTTTTTTCTTGAGGAAATTTTCTCTGAAATGTGAAATTTCCTGAAGGCATCTCTAGATTATCCATCCTATCTCCAATAGAGTATTTGATCCAACGCTCTGTCAGAGAACCTCTACAACATCAAACAATTTGCATTTGAACTTACATAGCTTACTGTATTTCATGTAAAATATCTTAACCCACACCTACATTATTATAATCAATAATAATAATAATAATAATAATGGTTATCCAAGATTGAGTGTTCATGTCCTAATACTGTGTTAAACATTTTACACACATTTCTTATTCATCTACCATTATTTTATTCACTCAATTGAATGTAAATCCTTAATGCTCAATGTATCTTTTTTTGCTCATTATATCTTTCATGATGCTTAACAAAATGTCTTACACTTAGTAGGATCTCAAGTGACTATTCATTTAAAGTGCTAATGAAACTATAATTACAATTGTACTTCAATTCATGAACTTAATTAATTTCATGATTCTGGGGAAGAGGAAAAATGACCGCAGCCAGGTTCCTCACTGGATGTAGAGTTCAGACATGAAAGCGAAATTCTGCTGAATGTTTCTGTTTGCAAACCAAATTGTTTGCGAACAGAAGCATTTGTGAAGCAAGGTATTACTATATTATTTATAAATTTACTTTTCAATCATCATTTTTTCCTATTGGAACCATAAATTTCATATCTCTTAAGGGCAAGGGCATGAATTAAAACTTCTATATTTCCTTAGAATTTCTCAAGCTTCAGTTCAAATTCTGGCCTTGAGTTCCAGTCCTCAGGACTGGAAAACTATCTGCACATAATGAGTGTGGTATCATAGTGGTTGTTAACCATGGAAAAATGTTTCAGTATTTGTTTTTGATTATCATTCAGGGTAAGAATAAGGTAAAAAAGATACGAGTCCTGATGGTAGCCAGTTATCAACTAAGGAAAACCTTTGGAAGTTTTTATCATTATTACATAAAAATTATAAATATTGCTAAATTTCTTCTTCTATAATTTAGGATGATAGTTAAAGAAGAAATGAGATAAAAGACTCATGAGAGAGATGCAGGTGATTACTAGTAGACTTTGTAACCACTTCTTAACTTCTATAGTTTAATCTCAGCTACAGAACAGTGAAAAGAATCTGTACAACTTGTCTGTGTAGTTTTCTAAAATGTCAAAGGAGCTTAACTGGCAAAAGCTCTCAAATTTGACTAGTGAGTCATTTCATTATAAATCTGTTAAATATTATTTTTTTTGTTTTCTAGAGAGGTTAAATGAGGAGCCATTAACACCCAGGGTGAAGAGAGGACACAGTTTACAATACATTTATTTCTTAGTGAGTAACAATAGTTTAAGGGTTATGTGTAGATGCAAACAAATAAACCAGCAAAACCAAAGGAATATGGTAAGTAGCTAAACTAGTTAGACACTGTACTAGGTACTTTCAAAATAGCATAACATTCAGTCTCTACAATGAAGGTTTGTACATACAGAATTACTCCTTCCACTTTACTGTTACAGAAGTGACGGGTTTCAATAATTGTATGAACTTGAATTCAAGGCCAGGGATAAAGCTCAGTGGCACAAAGTGCTTGCCTGGCAAGCACAAAGTCCTGAGTTTGATTCCTGTACAATGATAAAGTCTCCTATGTACTCACATTCATGTAATAAATAATTGGTAGAGACAAAACTCAAATACAGATTATCTGACTCTAGAATCTGCAGCACTCCAAGATGATTATCTCTCATGAGTAAAATACTTTATATATTACTAGTAGAATGTTAGAGGCATGTTTAATGACTATGGTTAGAGTCTATATAGTTGGTTATTGGACAAAAGTTTTCTGGTGTTGTGCAAGATTAAGAACTGAGACCTAAATTGGTCCTGCCCAATTTTGGCATTTAAGGCACACCCTCTCCCTCCTAGCAAAAAGAGGTGGCTATTAATAGTTTCTAATTACTACAGTACTACCTTTTCTGAGTAAATGCAAATTTCTCACATTCAATAAAGAGAACATCAGGGGCCCACCTGGGCTTTGATACGCACGTAGAACTACATTAATGTTAATGATCACATGCACCTAAGACAGATTCTTATTGCTCTATTGTGTAAGTAGACCTATGTTTGTAACGTGCCTAAATATTTCCATTTCTATAATTTTCTAAGAAAACAGGTTTTTTTCCAGACACTCTTGAAAATTTCACCTAGTAATTTCATTCTGATTTTGAATTCTATTAATATCTGGACGACATCGGGTTCTTTGTAAAATGATGTTCTTTATATTTTAGAACATTATTATTTTCTTTCTTTAAAAAAACAGTGAAATTATGAAATGACAGTCTAATATAAATTGGGGGTTTCAATGCTTTATGTTGTCATAAATCACTTTTGCTGTGCTATTAATCTAACTTTGTTGTAGAAAGAAAATATTGATACACTGGACTGTTTTTCTTTGCCTTTAACAACTTGATTTCAGGAACTTAAATTGTGCTTTCATTCTAAAGATACTGACTCAATCACCTCAGCAGACAGTGTTTTTACCTATTACGAATTTTTTTAAGTTAGTATCCATTTCATCTCCACCAAATATTTGCTATTCATTCTTTCAAAAGTCATAAAGTCTACCATGTATATTCACTGCTGTATTTGGCACTTTGAGTCCAGTGAAACAGTCTTTTACTTAAAACCAGTATTTCTGGTCAATGTATATGTTATCAACTTAATGACCTCAACAAGGCTAAGAAGCAGACACCATCGCAATGTACCATACTTTCTCAGTTGAAGAAACATCTTCATGAAATTCGGTAGGTGAAACAGTTAGAACCAACATAAAGAAGAATAATTCAACATAGTAACATTTATAGTATGCAAATTAGGATGGTAGGGTTTCAGAGAAGGAAGAGAGATCGATGTGGCTGGAGGTGCTTACAGATGACCACACAAGGAAATGTGAGCTAGTCCTGAAAAACAGAAGGGTGGAAGTGTTTGGATGACTAGAAGAAAGGGGTCAGGGTCTGAAGGGATAGCATGGGCAGAGATTCAGTGGTTAGGATAAATGTGATTTTCTTGATGTCAGCAAGGAATTTGATCAGATTAGAAATGAGCACTGCTGGTCAGAAATAGAAATGGGTAGCACTGAACACTGGACTGAGGAATGTTGGTTTTTTTTTTTTTTTCTTATAGATCCTAAGGATCACTTAAGAATTTTAAGAAGGGACGTGGACATTGAGAGAAGGGTTGCAGGAAGGATGTGGACACTACACAAAGGACAATATAAAGGCTCAAGAACAGTCAAATGTTAAGCTTTCTAGAATGGGAGACTGGAATAAGGAGAGTGGCAGATCAGGAGTCCAAAATATTCCAACCTAAAAATATGAAAAGGAAGTACTAATGCTGTTTGTCTCTGACTCATTTTTTGATCTAGATATCCCAGGATCTATGATGCTAAAATAATCAAAACCTTATAGGTTCATTGGAAGAAGATACACTTATTGCTTGGGATGGCCCAAGAAGGTTAGCCAATAGCTGGATATTGATGAGTAAGACATGGGAGAGAAGGACAAGATGGTAGCCACTAGGAATTAATTTCTACCAAAAAAGATGTATTATCTCATTCCACATTTACCATCCAAAAAGCTGTCAGGGAGAAGAAGTGGTAAGCTTATGACTGAAAAGAGGTATGTATTTTCTGAAAGGGTACAGCTATAAATTAAGGATCACCAGTGAATTCCTAATTTCCAAATCTGAAGTGTTCACTCAGTATTCTTTCAAGTGTAGTTATTTAAAGCTGTTAATTGAATTGACTATTTTTACCATTATGGAGTTCTCTTTTTTGTCTTCTGAATGTTTATGTTTTTCTTCTCTTCTCACAATCTACTTTTCTTTGAATGAATCTGATTTTTCCCCCATCCACCAGGTATCCTGAGTTCAAATATTTGTTTCAATAAATATACTTCCAATTGTAAAATCTCATAGCCCTATGGTATTAAATACTATCCGAATATATTTGCATGACTCAAATTTCTATCTTATAAATTCTTACATATTGGGGTTCAGTTCCTCATTTCCAATGAAGATTCATAAAACTTTTCTATGAAATTCATTATGTCTGAAAGGCAATTCAAGGTCTTTTCAGAATTGAATTCATCTCAAGACCCAGAAATACCAAGAATGGTGATATCCTAAGTATGCAGATGTGTCATTTTGAAGTTTACCTCCATCATCCAGACTCAGTAGTTAACAAGTCATGTTGTTATTTTCTCCACTGTCACCACCCAGGACAAGACTTTTATCACTCCACACCTGAATAACTACAATGACTTCCAGCTATTTTCTAGAGTCTAGTTTCCCCCACAGTCATCACATGACTGAAAAATTGTTTTCGGCCTTTTCAGATATTTTACATCCTTTAACACCTAACTTTAGATTAAATATTCAGTTTTATTTCCCTGTAAGTTTTCTCTAGGACTCCTTAATTGAACTAAATCTTTTCACTGACTATCTTCTGCATAGACACCTTCTTCCCCTTCCTGGTTCACATATTCCTCTTCTGCTAGAATGCCTTTTGCATTTATTACAGCTATTGAAAGTGTACTTGGTCCAAATTCTACCACCTGTATAAAACCCTATACAAATTCCTACCCCACTGGATCTTTATCATTTCTGTAATTCAAATAATTATTGGTCTTATAATTTGCTGCATATTTGTAACATATCTCCATAATTTTTATGTGTATTAGGTTCATCTTCCAGATTAAATAAAAACCATATCTTAATTTTCCCGGCCCATCTTCCCCCATGCAAGCACACAACAGCAAATATATTGAAGACTCTCACCAAATACTTATTGATTTATTTATTGACCAAACATCTATGGAACAGTAGTTGGAGAGGAAGAGATCTTAAAGTCCAGAGAAAGGGTGTTCAAGATTTGTTTTTTGGCACTGGGGATTGAACTCACAGCCTCGCGCCTGCCAGACAGGTGCTTAAGCTGCTGAGCCAAACTCCCAGCCCTAGTTTTTTGAGGCAGGGTAGCACTATGTAGCTCAGGCTGTCCTTGCGCTCACATTGTAGCCCAAGCCGGCCTCGAACTCACAACACTCCGCTTACCTCAGCCTCCCGAGTGCTGGGATTAAAGGCATGCACCACTACGCCTGGCTTCAAGATTGATTTTTAAACCTTTGGATAGGAACAATTTTTATTAACCTCACTATAGACTTTAGGTAAATGAAATAGCTAGCAAATTATCATCTCATGTAATAAATCTTTTGTGACACTTTAAATGCTCATAAAGGTAGTAAAAACCAGCTTTTATTTATGCTTAAAGCTGGACTTCCACATTTTTCTTTAAAAGGAACACAAGGCCATTTCTAACTCCATGAGTTAGGACAGTAGAGGAAGTATATAATTCATGGTATCTCATTATTACTATATTTTTATACAAAAGTATTTGATCTTATTTTCATTTTTTACATGGTGATAGTACCCCAGAAACACAGAATATTTAAACAAGAAATAATCTTAACAAGAAACTAGCTTAATCTGTCCATGCAATGGGTGTGGAGTCTCAGTTCCAAAGAGGATGAATGACTTGTCCAAGGTCATGATCCAGTTACTGCCACAGCTACATTTAGAAATTAATTCTAATTCTATACTTTTTACATAAGCACACAATGTACAGTTTCATTTTGTACCTTAAATTGATAGTATCCAAATGAATAAAAAATGACAATAGCTTTTCATTATTTCTCTTATTTTACTTCCAAAGAACATGAATTAATGCCTTTTAAGTTATTAATGAGGGCATTTAAATAGAAGCACAGCATGAGCAGTTTATTATGATGTGTATCAACATAAGGGAGATATGAATATCATCTTAATTATTTACATTTCTGAAACTTCATAAAACTGCCAGCTTTTTTTCACTGATGAGTAGAGTGGAAATAGTTATGATTTTGTTGTTGGTGTTGTTTCACTTCCGAAGATAATTTTATACTGGGCACTATGCTAATATTTGTAATGGTATTGTGGAGGATTGCTTGAAACACTGAAAATAATTAGTCTCATCCAGACAAAGAGAGATAAACACAGTGAGTCAACGTAAATTTCTGTGGGAGACATGAGAATGTGAGAAAAGTTGCCATGCAGTTTTTGGGGAAAATGGAATGTGACAATTGTCCTTAACCTCTGTTCTGTAGCAGTAGCAGAGTAGAACAAGACACTACTTAATGCCTTCTCACTCTAATTTTTTCATTTTATTAAAAATAAATTGAATTGTCAATGTCTTTCTAAAACTTCTACCTAGAAAATATTGTTCAGAGGGGTTAACAGATGCGGAGAACTAAAAGTGATGAAAGAATTAAAAATAATGTAGATGATTAATTTTTGTATGGAATGTTCATGGGAATTTGGTTTTCTGAAAAAAATTTACGATCTACATTACAACATATTCTTTAAATTCTCAATGATTGATGTCAGGTGGTAGCCCGTAGGGACATAGCACATTCTAATCTAAAGATTATTCTTATGGTCTTTTAAAGTAAAAATTACTACTAGAAGTTCACTCCGTTCATATCATTAAAAGATACATTCATACAGTTCAATATTTTTGAGCTTTAAAGGCAAGTTTAGGCCATGAAAATAAAAGGCATATTTGCTCATAAAATGCCAAAACATAGAATATTTGGATTTAAAACAAAACGAGAGACACGTGACATCTGACTTACTTGTTAAGTCATGAAGATACAAAAGGATGGGTCAGTGTTTCTTTCCCTTACTCAATAAATCCACATGACCCAGGACAGACATGGTCTTACTGTGGTAAACAAACTTACCTGTACCATTGTTAACTGTGGTCTGGATCGTGGCTTCCGGCCCCATAGTGACATAGTCTTCCTTCATTTCTTCTGTGGGGGAAAATTATCTTTAGCATTTGAAAATTGTAGAAAGGCTTACTATACTAAGCATGCCAAGCACAGGAACAAGGAAGATTCTTTTAAAGGAAACAGAGAAAAGGCTTGTTGTAAACCTCTAAACAATAGCTTTGTTCTAGCAATTGAATGAATCCAATAGTGCTAGCTGCACAAGAACTTATTTACTTTAAGCATTACTGCAAGCTGTGAAAAACAGAGGTGCTTATTTGAAGCAAATGAAGGGCTTTTCTTCGGGTGGCAGTTCTAGTGACAAACAGGGAGAAGATATTATTTTTTCAATAAGAGTCAAAAGCAACTAAGTATTTGTACTTATGAAAAGGCACGCTAACTGCTATACCTCTGGTAACTCTGGGTGCTGACTGACAAATCGGAATCTCTCATTTTATTTTCATGCTTTTCTTTCTCCTTGGAGTAGCTATGATGGTGCTAATCTAGACAAATATACTGTTTTAAAACCCTAATTCTACATATTGAAACTTAGAATGCCTAGATTATAGAACAAACATCCCAGAGACATCAAAAATACATGTTTAACTGTTTCCTATAAACTTCTAAAACATAGCTTTCTTAGTCCTTTCCCAACCTCTCATGAGTACCTTTTTCTTCATATCATTTTTGCCTCTACATAGTCATTTTCTGAGGAAAAATATACAGATAAAACAACAGCTCAATGTTCTAATAAAGATGAATATATTTAACATTGAAGCTGATAGTTCATAAATAATTACAGACTATTTTTTAAAAACTGTAATATTTTCCAACAAGGGAGAGTTTCAAAAACAGGGAACTCTTGAATTTCCCTGCCTTCTGAATTATAGAATATGTCAGAAGGCAGGGCAGGACAGCTGCCCATTAAAAAATCTTTTGAGTAAATTAAACAAAACCTTTTAAAAAGTGCAGTTTTCCAGTGACAATACTGATGAGAACTAAACATGGTCCAGGATGCATATCTCTATATGATAATGATTTTATTTAAAATAAGAGAAGCTACACACAGGACTCTATAAATTCACAAACTAATACTGATCATTCTTTTCTTATCACATCCTGACTACTTTGACAGAAGGTTCCAGAAAACATTACAGCTAAATTAAGACATATTTTACAAGCAGTGTCTTGCACAATATGTGTTTGTGGGATCAGAGCTGAGATACCATGACCTCTTAAAGTAGAATAGAAAAGTATACATAGACGCTAGTTCATGCCACTTCTGGAACAGATAATTTGAATGGTACTTGTTTGGAGGGTACAACCATTTAAAATTCATGCCTGACCCTGGACTTCTCTTTTATTTAGGGAATATTTTCACAGGGACATTCTACATAAAACATTTAGAAGTTCAATGTATAGTAGTAGTGCATTGTCAGTTGTAATAATTGATCGTTTGAAAGGCTCCTTCATCTGATATTTTTATCAGTCTGCAAGAAATTAAATTAAGGTATTTCTGAGAAGTTCACTACTAGATATAAATATAGCTTTTGTGTCTTTCTTCCTTGCTCATCTCATGTGATTTCTGGTAGCCAAGAGTCACAAGAATCATAAGTTTTCCATCTGAGAGCACATCAAGTCGCTGAGGGGAAAACAGTTAACAGCAATTTTTTTTTTTTGCATAATAGTGGTAATGTTCAAGATTTCTGCTGCACTTCCTTCCTCATTGTCATTTTCTTATGAAAAAGTAAAGAGAAGTTACAGTAGGTGGTTGCTTCCCAAATTAATAAATGCTGGGTGCAAAAATGTGTAGTTAGCATTTTGTGGATACTGCAAGCTGCAGCATTTTGCTATAACCCTTCTTTATTTTTTAACGAAAGATTGTGCAACTGAAATCTTTCAGGGACATCAGATGCGATGGTGTCACTTTTACCTACAATGTGTTTTACTTCAATTTACTGAGCTTCAACCTTTTTCTTCTGTGACTATCAACTTCAACTTACTAAAGTGAAACACTAAGCATTTTCAGGTATGTATTTGAAATATTACACACATGCCTATTTAATTAGGCTCTGAGAGAATTCATAATCAGAAGCACATAATGATGTGTAGTTTAGAAGTAGCTTCTTTGAGTTCATGGCAATCCTGGCTGTCTTTCTGCCTCATGTCTAACCTTAAAAATTCTCTAAGACACCTCTGACTCAGCATAGTGTGTCTAAAACCACATAGTATATTTATTTTTAAAACATTTGTAAAAGTTTGCATTTTCCAGTCACCCTTGGGATGAAGGTTTGTAAAAATAAAGGGCACTTTCTTCCCTAAGATGAAGACTCCTTGAATAAGCAGAAAGAAGCCAAGATGCAGGTGATTTATTTAAGTCTGTGTCAATGATAATGATGTCATGGTTTCCAGCACACTGTGTCCACCCCATTGTGGGACGAAAGAATGTCAAGGACAATTCCAAACACAAAACTTTGATTGTGCTGAAACCGGAAAGGCACAGTAAGAACTCCACGGCGCTCTTCAGTTCCAGACCTGCATCCTGCAGACAAACTACAGAAAGCATGGGAGAAAGAGCAAAGGAGAGGGCTTATCTCAGAGTAGAGCTATGTGCTGAGGTAGATTGTAGACAGCCAGGCACCGGGGATAAAACACTACTAAATAAAACAGCACCAGAATTAGAATTATTGTCTATACTGTATGTTTTGAACAATAAATAAGAAAAATATTTTATCAGAAGAAAAACGTGTTATCTAAGAGTCAGGATAAACAATGAGTAGCTTTTTAAGACCAATTTCTTTTCATTAGACATCAAGGCACCACATCAGAGTGCTTTCAGAACAATAATAAAAAAGAACAATAAATCATTACTAATCATTAGAGCTAGACAGGTAATAGCCGGGTAACTTTCGTGGTCCAAATAGCCAAATGAGATTAGAGATTTACATTTTATTTAATTATTGTGACTCCAGAATGCTAGTTTATTTACCATAAAGGTAAGAGCAAAGAATGGCCTGTTCATTTGTATCACAGGCACCATTAACTACAGGTGATAACAGAGCCTGCAATGCACTTGTATGGATTATTGTGTATTAAAATGTTTAGAATTATGACCCCTGACTAACAGAGAAAGCTGCCACGATCACAAACTACTACAGCCTGACACTGCTGCTTTGGCTGTTTTTCAATTCTTGATCTTAATTTTTTTTAAATTGAACTTTTTTTTAGAAGTTTGGGGAGATACATTTGTTATATCATTATTAATTATTCCTTTAAGGGTGGAAATTCTAGTAATTGGTCCTTACCCTTGATTTCTAGATATTAAAATTTAAAGCATCAGAACATTCATTCTTATAGCCCTGCATATCTAGTTCATTAACAAATATGAATAGCTAACACCAGCTCATTTAAATAGTATGTCTTACATGAGTTCTCGCCACACTCTGTTTCTGTCACACTGCTCCCAAGAATCATTGGCTCTTATTATACATGTAAATGGCTATCATAAAAATAAAAATTTCATTTAAGATTGTTAATGACTTCTGCAGCAGTCAGACTTCCTTTAATGATCATCCTCTGCCCCTAATTAAACGTATTTATCTTTCAAGCATCTTTGGCTGAGTTCTCCCTCATAGTTGAAAATCTAAAACCTTAAGTCTTAATGGATATAACGATAAATGTTTATGTGTGGGATTGCTGAGATTCGAGAAACCTTCACCGAAAGCAAAATTGGAAACAGAAAGAGTACAAAACTTGGCACAGTATCTTAGGAAAACGCAAAACAAATATACTACACTCAAACTGCCATCGGTCTTTTTTCTTATTCTTTTTTTTTAACGTTTAATTTTCTTTAGCAGTGGAAGTGCTTTTATTATCCTCTTTCCAGTATACCATAGAATTAGTCTCCTATGTTCAATGTTTGGAAGTCTGCGATGTCACAGTAACATATAGATAGACTCCCTCTTACCCAATTTGCCTACTTGTGAAAATGCTACTCTTATTTGTGTTGTCAGGGCAAAAAAAAAAAAAAAAAAAAAAAAGGTAGGGCAAATAATGATAGCCATCACTGGCACCTGGGAAGAGAATTAAGGAGATACAAAATCTGCATTAGAGGGAACTTTTAAAATATTACTACAAGACACATTGCCAGATGAGCACAGAGAATTTGTGAGAGTAAGATTCTTTATATTTTGCTAAGATGCATCGTTAGTGATGATACATCATAAGTGAATTTTAGGCCAAGGCATTTCTACTTGCACAATGGCATATAAGTTTTATTTTGAACATAATTTATCTTATTTTCATTAGAGTTGAAGTTGGACTATATATACTTCCCGTGGGATTCCCACCAAACAGCAGGGATCATTACCAAGTACTTAGCTGTTAAATAATAATAATAATAAAAAGCTACCTGACCAGGTAAAAGTGTAAAATCACATTCACACTTAACAAAAGGGAATGATTAGATAGGTGAATTACAATAGGAGGTGTCAGACGGATGCTGAAACTATACTAAACTGATAGTTATTTGGTTTGGAATGTTACATGATTTTCACAGAAAACATGTATATATATTTACATTTGCTTCCATTTTTGGTCAGGAAAGTATAGATCTTAACCGTGTTATGTAATTTTCACATTATAAATGTAGTACAAATACTTCATGCTATGTGTTGAAAATGTCGTTTATATTCAACTTGCATCAAAACTGAAATATAATCCCTTCCTAAAATGTAAGTCCTGTAATGTGGTAACATTACCATCAGTTCATAATCTGTCACCAGCTTTGGTATCTGTATTCTGCAAGGGTGATAGGAAGAAATATTTTAACTATTTGGCTGTAGAGAGTCTGCTAGGTGGTACAGATTAGTTGAAAATGGCATAGGAAGCAGACACCTTACCTGGACCATCTACAGAGGCTTGTAGGATCTCACTGTTGTGCCAGGCGTGTTCCACTCCACCCTCCCTTATCTCTTCTTCCTCTTCCTCTCTTGGCAACAGGGCTTGGCTCATGTGTGGGGAGGACTCATGGTTGGGCATGCTAGCTGGACTTGTCTCCTGGTCCAGGGAATTAGCAAT
>RJWM01002388.1:45000-50000 GCA_004363535.1 Dasyprocta punctata
GGAATGCCACCATCCTCCCTCCTTTTTTGTTAATCCAGGTAAAATAATACATAACAAACTTAGTTTTAATATCTGAGTTCACATGAACATATTTCATTCTGCTCTTTCAGGTGACTGCATGACAAAATTAAAACCCCTGACACGGCATTATATTCCTCTCCCTATCCCTAATCCATTTCCCAGCTTCTAAGGTTCCAGGACTTTCCTCTAAAATTTTCTCTCAATTCTCATCAGTAGATCTGCCTAGTAAAAGCATAAGGGAAATTTTCACCCCAAAATATTCTTACTGTGGAATGGCCACTACATAATAAGCTTAACTTCTACATTATTAGTGAATATAGGTTCATTTTCTCATTTGTTCCTGTTTTGATCCTTTGTCACCAATCATCTCCACTGTCGTAAGAGATCTTAATAACATTGTTTAGCTTGTTGCTGCAAACAAGAAGTTGAGTTTTGGATACTAACCCATGCATGTTGGTTTTAAGTGAGGGTCACTTACAGAATATATCTGATTAATGTCTAATATTCTTACTGTGGAATGGCCACTACATAATAAGCTTAACTTCTACATTATTAGTGAATATAGGTTCATTTTCTCATTTGTTCCTGTTTTGATCCTGTGTCACCAATCATCTCCACTGTCGTAAGAGGGTCACTTACAGAATATATCTGATTAATGTCTAATACTGAACTCATGATACATATTTTTTTATTCAGCATTCAGAAGCATAGACTCTCTTATAGACTCTAGCAGATTGTATTCGGTCTTTACATTAGGTCAAATAAACCTCCCTAATGTGAGTCTCAGCAAAATTTTATACATATATTGGAGCAACATGGCTGGCACAAAAACAGACAGTTACTTCAAAAACCACAAAGAAGTGGGAGACCAAAGAATTCCTTTCTGCAATTCAATAAACAAGAGGAAAGATGTACTGTTTGCTGGCTCAAAATAGACACTAATTTTACATCTGTCTCTGAGGCACAGCAAAAAGCCAACTAAAGAGCAGTAATAAATGTTCAAAAACAGCATCAGTATCCAAAACTCTCACAGTAATCTTCAGAGGAATTAATTACAATTCTGTGTAACAGTTGCATTGGCAAAATGCACCCATAATTATATACAGGTACTGTACTGTATTACAGGGAAATTTGCCATGTGATACCATGTTTACATGATAATTGATGGATAAGATAAAACTATTTGCATATGAAGTGCATATGAATTATTGGCATGGTTCACCATTTTATGTGGAATCATATTAAAGTTTCATTTTCTCTAAAACTGTATGTGTAATATGGGGTTACCAAAGGGTATAAAGCTGATACTTAAATTTGCTTTATAGCAAATAGGCTTGGAAATATATATCTGAATATGCATTACTAAAAACCTATATTTAAAAGGCTGCATAGTTGATCTATAATAAGCATTATTTTCACTTCACCAGATTACATTATATTAAATCTTCTCTACTCTTCCTTCCAAGTAAACAATACTCTAAATTGTATCACTATGACAATTAATTTCACAGTCATATGCAAAACAAATAATAGTTTCTCTTTACTGTCCACAGCTATAACTTTTATTTTCAGATTTTTGTATTCTAGTGACATGTAATAGAATAGTAGCAAAATGTGACATTTTTATAATGTCCATACCTGCTGGAAAATTTCAGCATTTGCAAAAGTGGCCTATTATAGCATTTAAACATTGCTGATAATTAGCTTGACATTTGAAATACCAGAACAGTTGTTTTGAAGATGCCCTATATAATGTTACCTAACTGACCCCTTTTCTTACTTATATGCTTTCTCTACATTATTCTGTCAGTTACAGTACAAATAAGATATCAGTAGCTAATGTATTAACATGCTAAAGAACTGATGTGAAGGGGCAATACTTCATCTTTACCAGAAGCAGAAGTTTTATTGATGTAAAGGAAAATTACATACGCAGATTATAGACAGTTAATTGTTAATAAGGCGGTCAACAATGATTTCCTATAACTCCACTCAAGTTAAGTGTATCAATAAGTCTTTCAATGTCATCATCAAAGATTTATTAAATACCTACAATGTGGTAAATCTAGAAGATGCAAGTAGGTGCTACTCTTGCCTCAGGAAGCTTACAGTTTATTTGGAGAAACAGAATCACGAAGCAGCAGTGCTAGAGGGACACCTGAAGTCACTCTCGATATGTGACAAAGGAAGTAATACCTGCAGAGTGAGGTCAAATGACTTGTCAAAGGCTGTACAACCAGTTGGTGGCAAAGCCAGACCCAGTAAGTATGTTTCTGAGCAAACAGCAGCCACATAAAAAGATGTTATAATAATACAAATTGCTAGAGAAGAAAGAATGAAATCTAAATTTAAACTCCATAAATTCAGAGTAAAGGAACAGAAATTCCTGGGACTTTGGGGGATTTTCATGCTGTAAAATAGAGATTGTTGCTTAATTTTAAATTGTTTTGATGATTGTTACTTTCATGGATCCCCTTAATTTGAGTTATAGAAGCCTACCAATTTGATCAATTACCAGAATCTAACAATACACCCATGTTTCCCACAATAGTTTGGAAACAATAGAAATAAAGAGGCAGCTCACAGAATTACGAGCTTGACAACTTGCCTCCTTGTCCCAGCACCAACATGTAACCAGCTGTGTGGCCTTGGCCTATCACCCAAGGAAACTTGGTACAAACGGGTGAAAACACTAGTAATGGCTTCCCTGTTTATGATACTGTCATGGGGCCTATGAAATTGTACGTGTGATAGCGCTCTGTGAACTGCAGCACACTAAGGTGAAATGCAAGGTGATGTAACTCCCCTAACCACTGAAATAATAATAAAGATGACCCCTGCTCCACTGTCTCCTTCTTTCTTCTGCTTGTAATGTGTGATAGCTATGGTAAAAAGAGAAGATCTGAACACGTGACAGTCAAAACTTTGGTGCTGGCCCTTCATTTAGCAATCTATTTGCAAAGTTGTTCCCGAGTAGGAGGCCATGGTGGTACAGAGTACAATTCTTCAGATAAGATGGGACACAGGCATGAAACCTCATTTTAAAAGTGCTTTTGCTAGCAATATGGCTTAAAACTTGAAAGGAGTGCTTTGGAGTTTTGTAAGTCATTTGGCCCTAAATCTTTTATGCTTGAGATGCCTGGAGATCATTTATGTTTTAGTCAGTGAATTAAAGGCCTCATTGGGTTGCTTTCTTAGAGTGTCTTTATGTTTTCTGAGTGTTTTGAGGTTCTTTTAGACTTTTAACTTGTACTATACCTTTTCTCCTTTCTTTCTGCATCTTGCTTTCCAGGTATGTGCTACTAAGGAAAGGACAAGAGTTTTTATTTCAGTGATCCTTGTTTTTCCAGGGAAGATTTATCATTGACACTCCTTTATCACAGTTAAGTTGTTACCTCTGCACTTGAGTGGGTAAAGATCATGGGATTAAATTCAAGGTTCAATTTCTCAATAGTGGGAGCCTAGTGACAGGTAAAACAAGACAAAGACAAATTCAAGCAGAGAATTTCTTATGAACTTGAACATGCGTCATTGAAGTACACGAGCCTTAATTTGTTAGTTTAAAAATGGGAATAGCAGATGAAAGATGAATTAATGCTAGGAAGAAACCATGCCACTTTCAAATACTCAAGTGGCATGTGCTATGTAGCATAAAACACTGCTATAGAGGAATTACTATTAACATACTATAGCCAGCCTTTATACAAGCTAGCTTGGTCACTTTAATTTTTTATCCCAGAAACATTCAAAGGCATTAAACCCACATTATAAATTAATGAGTTGTAAAATGTCAGCTGATAAAACAAAAGCAGTTTTGAGCATAGGGATAAAAATGTTTCCATTTCAGATTAGCTATGTAAAAAATATGCATATTAAGGGAAATGAGAGAGGAATTTCTGCTATGCCAAAGTTCCAGGGAGGGGGAGGTTAGTTCTGAGGCCCTCCCCAACTTCCTGGTTAGAGCAGCATCTTGGGAAGATGGTAGCTACTCATCTCCTTGGAAGCACTAGCAGCTTTCTTTGAACTGAGGAGCGGTTTCCCAATTTCAGTAGTGGTAGTGATATTAAAAAAGGGTTCAGTTTTTGATAAATCTGTTGAGGTTTCGGATAAGCTCGCACATGCAGGTAATGAAATCGCAGTTATATAAAATTTCCCTCCAAATATCTTCCCTAATACAGGAAATAGAAAAATAATGATGGCAAATAAGGATAAAGACAAGGATCCTCCCTTTGCCAAACCATCATAAAAACAGATATTCGTAGGAGAAGTCGTAACAGTAAATTCAGTTATCTTTTAAAAGAAGACATGATATTCCTAGGTCACAATGTTCCAAGTGAAATTTATTCTTTCCTAAAGACTTCACATCTGTTTATTTTTTATAAAAGTAAATATATTCAGATTTTTCTTTGTATCCAGGACTCATAATGGTTTTGATTACCTTGCTTAAGTCCTACCAAAGAAAACTCGTCCTTTTACTGATGCTTCAAACACACGTGCTACCCACATCTCCTTTCATTTAGTGAATTTTTCTAGTTAAAATTTCTCTTAAAAATTTTTTTGACTTCACTTTCTGTCTACATCTATAATGTGTGTATACTCAAGTGATATAACACTTAGCTGATTCATATTCCTGAACACAAGTCAGTAATTCCTTTGGTGACTAAAAATGTCTAACACCATTTTCACTAGAAAGTATACCTTCATGACAAGCTGAGGGAAGACTTCAAACCAATTGTGCTATATACACTTTTATACCAATTATACATTTATCTGCCAATGATTCCTGAATGCTTTATAAAATACATTAAGTGAATATGTCTCTCAACAATGTGCCAAGGGGGAAAAAAGATTTTCTAAGATTCTCTCTAATTATTAGAATCCATGATCACTCAATGACTTGCTATCAACCATCAAAAAAGAAAGTATTGAGACTATACAGAAAAATATGCTCATTATCAAGCCTGAAGGATATTCAAGAG
>RJWM01002388.1:57500-62500 GCA_004363535.1 Dasyprocta punctata
ATGTTGATCTAAGAATGTATTTCACCTCTAGGTTCATCATCCCCGCTTCTATCATTTCTTTCTTTTTTTTTTTTTTTTTTTTTTTTTTTTTTTTTTTTTTTTTTTTTTTTTTTTTTTTTTTTTTTTTTTTTTTTTTTTTTTTTTTTTTTTTTTTTTTTTTTTTTTGATCTGAGGCTTGAAAGAGTGAGTAAGTGTGAATGCTTAGGTACCTGGGGTATGGAAAGGTGGTAATTAGCACAGCAGGATAATTGATGTGTAGATTGCAGCATGAACAAATGCTTTGACTTGTTTGTTCTTCTCACTCTTCCACATCCATTCTCTCTCTCTCCGTCTTGGTTTCTCTCTCTCTCCCTTTGAAAATCCAGCCTAGCTAATGAACACTTTACCTGCTTAGTTAAGCTGATTATGGATATACATTAATCTAAAGAAGCATCCCAGCCTCCAGAAGATGCTCAGGTGGTACCTTTGCTCTCAGCTGCAAACCAAGATCTCTCCGCTGCCCCCCTGAGCTTCCATTTTCCAACCCCCAACAGAGACCACAATGTTACCCAACTGTACAAAAACAAAAAAGCATCCCTTAAAAAAAAAGGGAAAATAGAAACATTTAGGAGTATAAATCAGAACCTGAGAAAATTCCTGAACACCCTCACTTGAGTAGCAAATACATGGTCATTTTAGGCAGTATTCATAGGACTCTCCCTTTTGGGGAATCTCAGAATTATAATTACTGGAAACTCTATTGGGTCAATGGTCTTACTGTCTTGGCAAGTTATTAAACTGAAGTCTTTAGAAATAAATTTAAGGTATATCCACATTTTTGCTTTTTATTGGATTTTGCCACAGTTGTTTTTCAGAGGAGGTAGTATTTGTGGGGTTACTCTGTACAGGGCCATTTCCCTTCTTTCCTTTTCCCCTTCCTTCTTTTCCTAAAATTAAGTGCACACATTCTAACTTTTACAGACAGCTAAATGTGGGAATCCTTAGTTGACAGCCCACCAACATCAGACCACACCTAGACATGCTCACACTGAGATATTGTCAAACATTCAAGATGCCTTCAGATCACTCCCTCCTGCACCAACTTCTTCTATTTACTCAAACAGGTTTTGGTTCAAGGCCAAAGGAGACCTAACCAATTTTTTCTCTCTTTTCCCCTCACTTTTTCCCTTTCTCTCTCCCCCCGACTTTTTTCTTTCTCTCTTGTTTCCTTCTTCAATTTAATAAATAAACAACGTAGCCATTAAGCATGAATTTTTGTCTTCACAATTCCGTTTTCACAGAACAAATTACACATCCAGATGTGGTGGCGCACGCCTTTAATCCCAGCACTCGGGAGGCTGAGGTAGGAGGAGCATTGTGAGTTCAAGGCCGGCTTGGGCTACAACGCGAGCACAAGGCCGGTTTGAGCTACTTAGTGCGACCCTGCCTCAAAAAGACTAGGGTCGGGAGTTTGGCTCAATGGCTTAAGCGCCTCACTGGCAGGTGCGAAGTTATGAGTTCAATCCCTGGTGCCAGGGGAAAAAAAAATTACACACGCATACAATCTTTAGCAAACTCTAGACTCTTTGGATGGATGTCTGTCCAACTGGCTCCTGGTGCTATTTCCTATGGTATGCTGGATCTCAGGGTATTTTGATGACCATTAACCAATTTTTTTCTTCTCCCCAAAGTTTTCACATATGAATTTGCTGGTAACCCATAAGGAAACCATACCCAAGATTCAGGATTAAGTTTAATAGTTATCAATGTCAGAAAGTTGATTTTAAAATTTGATAAAAAGTTGGCAAACTTTAGCGTTTAGAAATTATCAGATTTGCAGGGGATATCGCTTAGCAGCATGAGCGCCTGCCAGGCAAGCACAAGGTCCTGAGTTTGATTTCGGGTACAAAAAAGAAAGTCATCGGACTTCTCTAAATTTCATCATATCCTCTGCTCCTCAAACCCCTGTTCTGTTTTACATGTGAACCTTTCTCTGGCTGCTGAGAACCTGGTCAATAACCTTTTTCATACAAACAAGAGGTCTACTGCACGGTTCTCCTCAGCGCTATGTAATAACAAGAATGAAAAAATGGTAGGGGTAATTTGTAAATAACTTATGAAAAGTGGAGAAAACCTATGTGACTGGTTCTCACTATCTTACCCATGTAATACATTCTCTTATGTTTTATGTCTAACATGCCCCATATAGTCTTTCTTTGATCACTGAATTTTATGTCCAGAAAAGATGCTCTTTATTTTTATTACAATTCCCCTACTCACTTCCTGTCTTGCTCATTCTCCATGACTAAAAGACAACTTTTGACCTAAAAAACTCCACATTTTGTCATAATTTTCTGGATTCGCCCCAACTATGTTCAATTAAATATAAACTAAGAAGCCACAGAAAATCCACTGCAGCCTCAGACCACCTGGACACGAGGAGGCCATTTTCTGCCTTGAAGCAGGGCAACCATTACTAGCAGCTAAGAGAGGATCCTAGCTTGACATGCCCTTCTGTCTACCCATTTGGCCTCCCAAAGGGACCACCTCCAAAAAGGAAGTGCAAAGAGAGGCAACAAGTTCGCACTAGAAACTGGAGAAGCTAACAATGTGCGTGTTCCTCTTTTGCATTATTTTTCTCTAAGTTCCAGGATCCAGCTGCCTACATTTTTGAATTCTAACTCCCCATCTTCCTAACTTGGAACTTTTGATGAGATATTTAATGTGCTTTAGTGTTCACTGTTAGTGAAGGATCTAAACAGTAACTATCCATGGGTGCTTAAAGTACTGAAAGCTCAGTACATAGTAAGTGCTTAGTAAATGATAGGTGATTGTTATTATTATTACTTGTGAAATCCAGGCACAATATTCAGTGATGGGATTGCATATAATTTTCTCACATAATAATTTTGAGACTGAATCCTATGATAATTTATAGTAGTCACACTGAGATGGTAAGATCTTATTCTTACTCTGTTTTTAAGAGTGGTATAGGGCACTGAAAGGTCATGACATTTAAGTATGAAACATGTAATTTAGGACTCGGGGGGTACCTGCTGTGAAAGGGGGCACCCCAGGTGCTAATTTAGAGACTATACTACCACCTGATGAGGTAGGCGGTAGGATTCCACTTTTCAAAAGAAAATAAAACTGCGAAATGATGAGAGATTTAAGGCAAGTTTATGCAGCTAAGTGGAAAATTTGGCTTTCTACTCCTCACCTGTCTTAGACCTAAATGCAACATTTCTCTGAATGCTGCATCACACTTCTCAAAACCATGCGTGCAAGGTACATGCTAAAAAGAGATTTTATGGTGCTTCACATTTATGTTGCACATATTCAAAAGAGACAAAAATAGACTCCTTGCTGCTGATATAATTACTAGAGGCTATAAAAGCCAAGCAAAAATCTGGAGAGGGGGTGTGGGAATAGTCGGGGAAGAACATAAACAGGGGAGCAATGGCACAAACTAGGACTCCTCACTGTCCTTAATTCCTTTGCAGAGCCCCACACTGGCCTGTAGAGTTTCACCACGGAAGAGAAAGCCTTCATTTTGAACTTGGAAATCTCCCATTTGCAGGCAGTGGCAATGCCAGGGAGCCACAGGTGGGCACCACAGGAGCAGGTGAGAAATGCGACTGGCAAGGGGAGGATGAGGATTTGGTGTCTCTCAAAGAGCACATGCATTCCAATTATCCTGCCTGGGTGCACTGCTTCTGTTATGCTTGCGCATTTATCTTTTTTAGTCAGCAATGCAGGAGATTTTTAGACATGAGCATCCATGCCTTGGAAATGCCTGAGAAGGTAAGTGATGTAGCCTTGGAAAGGATAACCGGCTGAGATCTCAGCCTGCCCTGCCCCAGGATAAAGAAACTACATTATACTGAACTGGCAACACTGTTCCTGGCCTGGTTGACAGCACCTTGACTTGAATACTGAGCAAAATCTAAGAATGAACTTCTTTTCATTTCGTTTTGTTTTGTTTTGCTGTTGTTTTTGAGACAACGGCTTGCTCTGTAGGCAATGCTGGTCACAGACTTGCAATCCTCCTGTCTCAGCTTCCCAACTTGCAAGTGCTGAGATTACAGGTGTGTGCCACCATGGCTAGCTAATAACAATCTTCTGTACTGAAGCTCAGAAGGAAGCAGGATGGAGAGGAAACAGGGTTTTGAACTGAGTAAAATTGAACAGAAAACAGGGACAGCTGTTCAGGAAAGTGTGCTTTGTTATTTTCTTCTGGCTCTTTGCTCCTTACCATTCTAATTTTTAACATGTAAACTAAAATCCATACAACATTAACAGCCTAAATGACAACACTCTAAATGAAGGCAAAAGCAACATCTCCTTTTGCATCCTAGCAACACCCCTCGGTCCTAACAAACAACACTGACAAAACCCATGAAGACCTATAGTAAGTGTAACTCTAAATTTCAAATCCTTGCTTTACTTGGCTTTTAGGTTGAAAGCAAGGCAGCTGAGATTCAAGGCCCAGTCAGATGAAGTGCACAGTGAAGTTTGGTCTTGAAACTTTGTATCTTCCTTTTCTGATCAAAACAAAGGTAGATGCCTTGACACAGAATTGGTGGCCCTTTTGAGAGCTGGCCTCACTTTGAATCACTCACGTGACTGTCCTTCATCAAGCAGTGACCATGAAACCAAGTTCATTATTTGAGGAAAAAGACAAACACTGGGGTGAAATGATTTGTTAAAGGTTACAAACGGAATTGGGGCAGCAAAAAGATTAAAACATGCAGTTCTTATTATGTCCAGCTCAACATAGGATTTACATAATTCTAATTCGGAAAAGTTGCCAAACTTTTTCAGTGCTTTAAGACAGAGCAAATGGTTTTTGGGTATTTCAGACATATGTATGGCTCTTTCTGATCGGATATTTTGGGATGGCATGTCACAGACCTGAGTGTCAAGATATGCTATATTAATTATAGCAATTCCAGTGGGATGTGCATATTAATTTTGCTTTTCAATCTTTGAAATCAGAATCACAAAAAGAAGTGTACCTC
>RJWM01002388.1:67500-115000 GCA_004363535.1 Dasyprocta punctata
TTGTTCCATTGTTTTTTTTTTTTTAAGCATCTTATTTTCCACAGTTGGAATCAGCTGAGGATACAGTGTGAGCAGTGACTCTGAATTTCCTTTGCTTTTGTCAAATTGTGCCACAACTGTAAAGTTATTTTAACAGAGTTTATTTGCCTAGGCATTTCCTTTCTCTTGTAGTAATGTAAGAGAAAAGGAAACAACAGTTTAAAATGTAAGTATAGTTGAGTAGAAATGAGGGACTCTTCCTGCTCCAAACACAAGCAGACAGTTCAATGATTCATATGTGGGATTTTTAAACTTAAAAAAAATTCATTAATTACTTTTTGGCTTCTTTCATTTCAGTCTTCCTCAAGTAACTGCAATGGGAATTAGACAAGTTTGAAAGATCTACTTTCTTTATTGGGCCAGTTCTGATTGCTTGTATCATGATTAATACTTACTCAAACGGGGAACTTTCACAAATTCTTCAATATATAGTGTTTCTAGAGTTGAAAAATGCATTACAGGTATCCCATCTCAATCATCAATGCTATTAGTATGTTTGGTGAGATTATTTAACAGACTTCCTTGAAGTAACTAATAAATCCTCCCTCTTCAGGTTAAAAACAATTCCCTTAGCTTCAGGTCCAGCTCTTGTACAGTCGTTGGTACAGTGGCCAGGGCTTAAGCTCCAGTACTGTAAGAATATGCAAACAAGCAGATTTCACAATCGGATGACACCGAGACGTGGGCACACACTGCCCGACTGTCTCTACTGACCATTCTCTCATCTTGGGCCGGCTTAGGGATCTGAGAACCTGCTACAGTTAAAGAGAAGTCACCTGACCAAAAAGTTTCCCCCCTGTCTATTTTCAGTCCTTCCAGCTATCACAAGTCACCATGAGTCAGGGCTCCTCGCCCTTGTTCTGGCCAGCTGGTGTCCCTGAAGGGGTGGATGGACCTCTCCCAGGAGAAACACATGGAGAAGAACTTGTGCTTTTAGTTTCTGTAGACTTTCAATGCTACCTTCCTTTTTAAGAGTCTCAGGTTTGCCTAAAGATCCCTTTGCTTCGAAGTTTAAAAGAGCAGTTAAATGATGTAAAACCTAGATGTACGCATTTATCTGCTGTCCATGAACATTTGCTACTTGATTCTCATAACAATCTGTGGAAGGGCACAGCAACTTTATAGATAAGTAAACAGAGATAAAGAAATTTTCCCCAAATCACCTAATGTTAGAAATTGGATCTGATTTCTGGCTTGAGATTCAATAGCTTTTGGGTCTAACTTTGCTTTTTTTCTTCATTTATGGGGCACAAATCTAACTTAACACACAAAATTCAAACTTGAATTTCTAACTATTTAACGGATTATGGTAGTACAAGTGTATTTTCACTCATACGATTCATAGAAGCTATGCAGGTCAGGGAAGAAGGGAGGAAGAGACGATAAAGGTCAAGAGCTGCTATACTAAAATTTGGAGGGAAGTCAGATTGAGAAGATTCCCAGGCCTGCAGCAGGTTAAACATGTTTAATGGGATTAGTGATGGAGTGATGAAGTGTTTTACCTCACTTGAAGGCTTTTTAAAATTTTTAATGTGAAATGTTCTTTTGAAAATAATATAGCAGTCATAACAACAATAACAAAAAAGATAGTCATATAACTGGTTTCTCTTGATTCACTGAGGGGAAAGTTTTGTACTAATAATTTCCTGGATAATGTTTCATGTCTATATCTTATACTCTAAACAACTACTGTGAATATAACAATATGCAATGTGTTGATTATTGTTACTCTCCTATTGGCCTGTTGTGAAATTCTGTTTTACTATAGTCTCTTACTTTTCTTTTTTTTTTTTTTTAATAAAATGTTCATATTTTTTCATAAAAAGTCACCAAAACTATGCCTATTTTCTACCATACTGACTCTTGTTTCTGGTGTATATAAATGTAAAATTCAAATGAACTCTACAAATGAACTGATAGCTATGTAGTAAATAACACCTATGAAAACTTGCCCTGTTGATATATTCTCCCTGCCTCAATTAATATTTCTTTCAGGATCTGAGATTAGATAGTAAATTATAAATACCATCCCTTACTCAGTCATGAGAACGTACTTGGAGTATTAATACTAAGACTAATTTAGAGAGCAGATGTAACATGATATATTCTGCAATATACATGGGAACTAAGTGCCCTCCTCTGTAGACACTTGAAATGGAATCTATTTTGCCTATATCCTGGGCTACTTTCATTGCTATTTCACTGTTATCTATGTTACACACCAACACATACATATCACCACTGCTACAAACACCATACATCATCACACACAATTTCGCATTTTTATTTCCTAGAGTTCAAGAAAAAAAAAAATGGGTCAGGGATATAGCTCAGCTGCACAGGGCCTGCCTGGCGAGCCCAAGATCATGAGTTCGATTCCCAGTACCAAAAAGAAAAAAAAAAAAAAATCAAGCAAGTTTTTATGACATCTTTAAATTACCTTACTTCATATTTTTATAGCTGAAACATGACTGGAAACTGAATGGGAACTCCTACCCAGTCTCTATGATAGCTAGCATCAGGAAAGACCTGTAACAATTTCATAAGAATAGTTTCACAGGGAGCTTGTGATTCTTACAGGCTAGAGGATTCTTGCCAGTACTGGTTCATTAGCAGAGTATATACATTGGGCTTGATATAGATATGCTGGATATTAAGGGGTTTGGACTTTAAAAAATAATATTTTGTTATTTTGTTCACATTTCAACTGATAAAAGACACAACAGATACTGAAATGTTCTAAAAGAAAGAAAAAAAATCCTGTCCATTCTTCTGAAATTTAAGTAGGTAGCCCTTGAAAGATCACTGGGAAAAGTCTGTATTTTCTCAGGTTTAACTAAATAATTTATGCATACTTTCACTTTGGCATGATGAAGCAATTTTAGCCTTTAAAACCCACAACTACTCAGGAGGGAAAAGGTCTGGTTCCTGCAACTTAAATAATTTAAACATCCAGGTGGAAATGCTTTCAGCAGTTTCCCTTTTGGAGACAAAGGAAGAAGACTTTAGAATTTTGTGATACCAAGAAAAAAGAATTGATAAAAGCACAACACCTCGGATGTATTTAATTTAGAATGGAAACCCTACGATATTTTTTGTATGATAGGGGCCAGAGCGAGGCATGAGGTGAAATGTCTGCTTTCCTGCTGTTCATAATTTATGGTCACAGAAAATAATGTGAGCATAGCCCTAAGCCAAACCTATATGTACATAAATACAATTTATACAAATGGAAATACCTATAAAGGCTGATATAACCCTATAAGCCACATCAGCCCATGTCATAAACATTAGGTGGATATCAGAGATCTTAGATCCAGTTATATTAAGATATTCTATGCTTTAATTCCTGTCTTCGTGGATTATATAAATGTATATATCTCATGGTACATGACTAAGTAGATTAATGAGAATAGACCATAACATCACACACACATACACACAGAACTGCCAAAACACTGGAGGAGATAGTGAAATGTAGGTATCTGGTGTAATCAGCCCTCTGAGTCCACAGCCTCTTAGCCCCACATCAGATTTCAGAACTGCCAATAGGGAAATTTGTCTTCTCACTTGCAGGTCTGCAATGATACATAACTTGTACTTGTCAAAGAGTATGGGACTTGGGACACATGTGCTACACATGTAGAGCATAGTTTACAATCAGAAAGTTTTGAGAGTTAAAAAGTTTTTCTGTACTCTTATAATAAACTCAAATATATACAAAGTGCTTCACGTTGTTATTTCTTGTAAGAGAGAAAGACCCTCAAGACTCATAGGTAAAGTACTGTTCTGCTTTTCA
The DNA here is from genome assembly GCA_004363535.1 of Dasyprocta punctata. NCBI lineage: Eukaryota > Metazoa > Chordata > Mammalia > Rodentia > Dasyproctidae > Dasyprocta > Dasyprocta punctata. The sequence continues at coordinate 71,339 of RJWM01002388.1, forward strand.
AAGCATCTTTATCACATCCAGATTGGATGGCTCATGTAAATATGAATATCAGATACATAGTAAGGCAAGGTAACAAGTAGAGCCAAACAGAATTGTTTTCACCTGGATACAGTGGTACATGCCTATAATCTTAGCTACTTAGGAGGCTGAGGCAGGAGGATCCCACATTCAAGGTCAGCCAGGGAAATTTAACAAGGCCCTGTTTCAAAAAAATAAAAAAGGGCTGGGGATATAGCTCAGTGATAAAGCACCCCTGGTTTGGGTTGGAACTCCAGCATTGACAAGAAAAAAAAAAAAAAAGAAAAAAAAAAGAAAAAACTTTCCTTTAGAGTTGAGCATGATAAAAATTACATAAAAAGAAACCCTGCTCTGCATGGATTCTTTGAGTGCAGAATTCATCTTCCTATAAAGAAGAACATGGGTCTTCAATATCCATGAATTTTAACACTTTTAAACTTCTGGCCTTGTCTCTCAGAGGCATGCAACATACTGGGCCTTGAAAAGAGAGGTCCTAAAGAAAACAAGAAGAAAGGTTACCCTTTGAGGCAACAGGAAAGGCTTAGCTTGGCCAGGGGTGCATAAATAAGGGTTACTGAAACCCAGGCGTCACTTCCTGAGTGAGGCTGCTGCGTTATGATGATTTTTTTCTGAATGCAATGCTGGCTGTGCTTCTGATGTGGTGGCATGAGTGGGGGCTACCTACGTGACGTAGGCTGGAGAAGGGGATGGGGAAGAGTGACGTCAAACCACGGACACATCAGCGCCGTGAAGGGGTTAAGAGGTGCTCCTGATATCTCTGGTGAACGTGGGCATCAGTAGCTGAAGTACAGCATGTGAATGGAGGAGGCCTAGGAAGACTGAAGTGGAGAGGGTGGCGGTTCTTTCATTTTCTTTTCCTTTTCTTTGGTCATCCATTGACTTTAATGAAGCCCGGCCAGCCTCATAGCATGGGAAACTTGGAGAACTTTTTTGTTTAAAGTGACCTTGTTCACAGGGTTTGCCCTACAACTTCACTCAGCTCTGTTGCAAGGATGAATATTCACATTCCTGCTCTGAATCTTGGAACAGGGCACCTGGCAGAAAAAGAAAATTTTAATCTCATCTGAAGTGTACTAAACACTATGCTTTAAGGAAAATGAAACCTTTTTTTAAGGAAAAGAAACCTTTCTGTAATCCTGCTGGCTATACTTCTTAACTGTATTATTTTAAGTCAATTAATTCAAATTTTAAAATAATGAAATTACTAGCAGAGACTCTAAACTTCTTTTAGTATATTAAATTGGGCAGATTGCTTCTCTCCTTCTAATTATGAATGTTGCAGTTACAAAAGAAACTGTCATTTTGATAGAGCAAAAGACAATCTGTCTGCCAAAAATGTCCAACCATAATTCTAAAAAAAAGTCATCGGCATCAAGAACATGCTACTTTGTTTGATGTACTGTCTTATTGGAAACCTAATTTGCTTTCAACCTCTGAGGCAACACATAACATAAGTTAGTGTGACTAATTTTTCTTGGAAATATGAGTAATTAGAATTAGGGGCCATTTTCATAGCAGGAGTGGACAGGTTTTTAGAAAAATTCAATGTAACTGCTATAGTTATTTTCTTTGCTGATTTTATAGCACTTCTAAAACCAAGTAGAAGGGGGATGCTGAGCTTCATACTGGATAACGCGAGACCCCATGTAAATTGTGAGCAATCACAAAGTACGGAAAGGTTTATTGCCTAAGGTGAGCCCTCCCAGAGCTCCTGGAGTATAAAAGCATTAAGCGTATGTTCTAACAAAGTCATAAAAATCAATAAACAGGAACCCCCACCTGTGCAATGGCCCCAGTGTTAAGTTTTATACATGTAGTAATAGTGCATATCAATTTTCACCCACCCTTCCTACGCTAGCTATTACAGGGCCTACCACCACCGGAGGGACGGCGAGAGCCACACCATTCATCCATCCCACAGAGTTGTCTACATGCCAGGCCTATTGCATCATTGTCAGTTTTATTCTATCTGCAACTGGACAGGGCTGCAGCCCTAGCTTCTATACACCCACTCAGTAGCACAACAATTGCAAACTGTGTGCCTCTGTTTAAAGAGTTTACAAGTCCTTCTGATAGAAAAACAGAACTGTTGCATATTAATGCCCCCAGACTCCGGACGATAACACAATGGGAAGGGGAAAGCCACATAGCTTCCACCAATATGTGACCTTGTCGGAGTGCTGCAGTCTGTGGCTTATCTATCAAGGTTTAGAAAATAATAATCCATTTTCTCAGAGCATCTGGATGACCAGGTTTCTACAGCAACTAGTTCTAATCTATGTGCTCCTAGAAGCCAAAAGATTCAGAAAGCACAGGTCACCACTTAACTACACAGATGGTAACATATGCTAAAAATTAGTCCCTAAATATGCAGCATTTTCACCAGGTTACAGAAATAACTACTAACATCACACTTATTTCATAATTAAAGGAAATCCTCCCACCCCACCTCCCCATTTTTACCCACAAGGCAGAAAATACCACTGAATGTGTAACCTTTGCACCACATCCACTCCTCGCCATCCATTACCCTGCGCGGGGCGAGGGCGGGGCCGGGAGTATTGAGTCCCAGCCACTTGTTGGTGAAAAGGCCCAGTAACTTTGGGGGAAATACTTCACTGGGGACGTCCTGAAAAAAACAAAAAGCATGAAAGGAAAAAGAGCCTCATTTTAATTATAGTCCAAAGATAACTGCTCCGTGGTAATGAGGGACATTTGAGAAGAGAGCCTGCATTCAGACACAGGATGGGGGGGGGGAGGGATTTTTCCTTTCTTTTAATGGTTCTATTGGTTATAGTTTTAATAGGCCTGAAAAACAAAAGAAGGCCCTTGGTGATGGCTCCTCTTCTTCCCTCCCCAGCAAAAAAACAAAACAAAACAAAAAACCCCCAGGAGTTTTATCTGTCTGAGGTCGCCTTTGATAGGGCTCACAGCACGGAAGTGCCACTCACGGGTACTTAAAGCTGCGTCATTTAGGAGCATAAAAATAGAATAAAGTTGTGTGGCAAATGAGAAATTATGATATAGCCCAAGTGCTATGGCCTGAAATAGGCAAAATGAACTCTCTCTTCATTTTTCAGAACCAAAAAATAAAATAGAATACAATAAAAATCAAGGGAATGGAGAGTAAAACTCCAGCATGATTCCCACGAAGGTACGCTCGAAGTCTCACCTCACTAACTTCAATGGGATCTCCAAGAACAGTTCCTATGGATATTATGAGAAAATTACATGTTTCTACCAGTGCAAAGAAAGTGAAGTGCTGCAGTTGTGAACAGCTGGCGTACAATAGATAATTTAAGGGAAAGTGACCCTCATGTATAATTTTTAACTGAAGAACTATCAGGCCCCATTAGTTCCAATAGAGCCTGCCAGGACCAAGATGGTTTATAGGAGTATTGTATTAGCATAGTTTCTAAAAGACCAGCGTGAAAACATAATATGAGGATTTGGTAAATTTAATGTTTTTAAAATTTGTGCATATTTTTTGTTACACTGACATCAATGCTTGCTGCCTATGTGTTCAGAATGAAAAGCCCAATAGGGTAGCAACTGCCACAGTAAACAATTTGTGAAAAGCCCTTCTGAGCAGTTGTAACTATGTTCACAAGTAACTCCCAAAAGTTAAAAGGGAAAAGCAAATGGTGGTTACCATACTGATTATTCACTGTGATACTGAATGTTTTTTAACTCAAAGGCCTTGGAAGGAAATAGGAGGAGCAGCAGAAAAACTATATACATCCATTCAGCTACAGTTCGTGGTAGAACGTGTGGAAATTCTAGTCTGTGAAGGATGTAATGAGATCTAATTGAGGAATATAACGTATGTTTCAAAAATAATAGTCAAAGTAAATCATAGAAAGAGAAAAAGAGGTCACCTCTCTCACTTCAAGTTAGTCATTAACTAAGCAACACTTAAGACTTTCTTGGAACCAGAATTATCTTACTAACACACATGGTAGAATGACCATGATGTACTGATGACATGCTATGGTTTCAAGTAGCACGGTCTTCACTAAAGCCATGAATTCATAGTAGAGTAAAAGAAAGAATAAATACTCAGGAGAAAAGGGTAATGAAGCTAATATCTATACAAAATGCTCGCTTAACCGAGTGCCCTGTAGCTTTATAAATGGTGGCTGTGTTTAGCAACTGGTGGCATGCACTGCCCCTCATTCTATTGTGTGATGCTGCACAGTTGTGAATCATGTTTGCCTTACCTCTTTATCCTTAGGGAGAACTGCTTGATATTGTCTCGTTGTTATTCTTTGGTGTTAAATGTTTTGAGGAAATTTCAGGCACTTATATCCCAAATTAATGGGATTCTTGGCATCCTCTCTCCCTTTTAATGTTGTACTGGTGTGGAATTAATCTCTCTATTTAGGTGGCTTGTCTTTGCTAAAATATTAAATAATCAAGTCAACATCTTTATATATTTAAATCTACCATTCTGTTATTTAGAGAGGCAACTATTCAATTCCATAATTACAGCCACTTAAATCAAAGTCTACTAATTAGATAACATAACTGAGCTTTACAGGTATTACAGAATATTTTTTACTAGACACTATATTACAAGCAATCATTAGCTCAGCTATAAAAGAGTTTAAATACTAATGTATTTTTTAATTTGTTTTATAACCTAAACAAGCAATCAATGTACATTAATAAGCATAATTGTTTTTTGGCATTTATCCATTCATTTGGTCCACCTTGACAGCTCATGCAAAGAAGTCAGCAAAACTCAATAACCACAATACACAAGTAGGAATCATCCGTGGTATCTTCCCAAATATATCTCATATATTACATTATCTTGACACTGAGGGATGAAAACCTCTATAGTTTCCATATCTCCCTTGCAGATATTCTAGGCAAGTACTTTGACAGATATTTCCAATTCCAACACCACTTTCAAGTGGCCATAAAACAAACCTTAATGAAATGATGCACATGTTTACCTTTGATTAGGTGAGCTGCTCTATAAGATGACAAGGAGAAGCAGCTACCAAGAGTAAATATGTACAGAAATCCCTGGTCACTGTCATGCAGTTGGGATTCTGGAGAGGAACCTGAATGCCATGGGAACAGCCCACTTGTCTAACTCATTTCTCCAGGGCTAATTTGGCTTTTTCAGTGGAAAGAACATGTAGATGAAAATTTTACATCATCTGTGGACCCCTATAGTTCTTAGAAAGCCCATTCCTGGATTCTAAGACTCAATGTGATTAGACAACTTGACCATAGCCATTTTCACGTGAATTTCTCAATAAACTGTGAGGACTGGGATTTTGTTTCCCTCATCTTTGTATGTTCCAAAGCTGGCCCTTTATATGACTTGTGATTGACAGTAACTGCTTGGAATGCATGAATTTTCATTTTTTTTTATTATGAAGACACTGGAGCAAAAATAGTTCTAGAGATCTTCCTTCCATGGTAGGAGCCTCGCGTCTAGTCCTATGTGTACAAATTTTGATATCTTACTACCTTTTACCAAGGAGGGAGATAAACACCTGCTAAAAGTGCTATGCAGAAACCTCTCTTCTCTTGTTTCAGTTGACCTTCCTGCAGGGTAACTTTGGCATATTATCTGCAAAGGTATGATCATCAGCTTTCACATGAGGAGACTCACATCATTTGGTCCTTGACAACTTCCATAACCATTAATGTTAGCCTAGCAAGCAAATATATGATGGTTAAAACTGGAAGAAAAATAAGGCTGCTTTCATACAACTTACATGTGTTCTAAATGAAAGGAAATATGAATAAAAGGTAACTTATTCAGTGTCACTCGTACATATTTATAGTTTAAAAATTAGTCAAAGTTTATGTCCTGAGGTTGCACCTACAGGAAGCCAGATGTGCCTCCTGCATGTGACCTAAGACAGGCCTAGAGCAACAACTAGATAATTTCTCGCTCATCCTCTACACCGTCGATCGCGGCGGCTTTCTGAGGTGAGAGAAACTGACAGCACTAACTCTCCAGGGCAGAACTTTCCAGTCAAGTGGATCAACGGACTGAAAATCTCTTATGAATAGTCATTAGGCCTTCATTACAAACCCCTCAAAACCCAGTTCTCTTTTCGCAACCAAATGCCTTTTGTCATCTTCACAAGGTGCATCATTTAATTACCAATTGATTTCTTTATATATGACAACATGTCAGATAGCAAAATACAGTGTATCTCCCTTAGGGGAAAAAAGTCTGTTAACTATCAGTATGCCAGGTTATGGAATTGTCTGAAAAGCAGGCATCCTGCATATTATTTCTTCATTCTAACTACTTTTGCTAACATCAGTTTCTTTTTGTTGAGGACAGCCAATAAAAGAAAAAGAAAAAAGCTAATGAGAATCATGACGGAGTCTTCTCAGGCCCTGGAACACTGTCAGAATACTGAGAACACATTTTAAGCTTTCTCTATAAGAAAAACAAATCCTCGACAACATATAGAGAATAGACAGTGAATTCCAAATACAACTTATATAGTGAAATACCACAGCCCATTTTTCTACATACAAAAAAAAAGTCCCACAATTGTTCTCATTATACCAAGAATTTACTCAGCTTCTGACTTAGCTAATGCACTGAATCTTCTGCTTCATAACTGTAGCCTGATAATCAAGTCAGTACTGTATTAATAAGCTGAATAATAAGGGAATTTCAAAAATGTACAGGACTATTATACCGTAACAATAAAACCTCAAACGGAGTAAACCAGGGCAGAGCTGAAGGTAGGCGTCAGAAATAATGAAACCAGTGTTGCAGCAATGCGCTCCATTGTGTGGTAGTGTAAATGCCTGCTTCTTTCATACACAGAAGCCACATTACATGAGTCCGAAATGTTCTCAGAGCGTCACTGTGACTGGTTGTGCTAGAACCTGGCACCGACGGGCACTGAAAGCTGACATTATACTGTAGGATGTGCTGCAGGTGTGCAGGCCTGGGAACGTGCTCTAATTACATATTTTCCTGCCGCGCAACAATTAAGGTCGCCAAAATAATTGCCAGTTTCTTAATCCCTCTCTAACAAGACTGACATAAGGAATGGTTTATTTTTCTCTGGTTGTTTTGAAAGTGTTCCTTAAGATTTTGGTTTTCTATGGAACTGCATAAAACTAATTCTTATGTTCAGATGTGTGATTATACCCATTGTTAAAAAAAAAGGGAGGTCTGTCTTTGAATTGTGGTAAAACTAAAATAATAAAAAAAAATGTGAATTGTATAACCTGGTAGGTGGTTTAAATATTTTTCTTCCAAAGATGGTGAAATTTGCTTTTAAAACCCCATGTTTCTACTTTATGAAGTGCACAAGTCACGTGGGATACTGAAATATGCTGGGGGAGAAGCCTGGCGAAGCATAGACGACCAGTGTCTTCACTTATAGTGAAGATTTTAACCTTCTTTTTTGGGAGGTGTAAGGAGGGAGGCATAGAGACTTTTAAGAATCTGATTAAATGTATGGACCCACTGCTTGGAAAAATACATCCATGTACAAAACATTACATTCAGTTTTTGGTGGTTCACAGGATCCTTTAAAAATCCAATAATGAATTCCAGGGAGAGAACCCCAGTTGACTAAAATATATTACAATTGTTTATATACCTCCCTTCATTCATTCATCCTTGCATTCTCTGAACCATCTGACCACCATATGAGGGATATGCTATCTACCACAAGCATCAGGAACCACGTTTGTACCCTTTATATTCCTAACTAAAATCCGTTTCTCTTATTCTCATTAGTTGTCAATTTCCCATTTTTGCTTGTCTAATTGGGCAAAGCCGAATCAAGTAGAGAATCTTGAGCCAGTTTATTCACTCTTGCCCCTTTCCTACAAATCAGAAGGTAGCAATGCACACTGATTGAGTACTTAGCAGACAAACCAAAGTTGTGTCAAGCGCATTACAATTTAACACAGGCTGAATGGTAGGATAGCAGATGTAACTAATGGGGTTAGGGAGAGACGATGCCAGAGCAGTGAGAGAAGGGACAGGAGGGAAACAAAAGTGATTGTATTGGTAATAGAGACTTCAAAGGGGAGTAGTTTGGAAGATTTGGGGAGAGGGATCTAGCAAATGGGAACAGTGGCACATCTGCCTATGGAGAGAGGAAAGGCTGCCAGGAGAGAAAGCAAAGGAGGGAATCAAAGGCAAGGAAATGGAGAGCTGTGGAAGAAAGGGAGCTTGATTCTATTTATAGAGGGAATGACACAGACCTCATACAGTTGGAACTGCCCCAAACTGTCCTGTTTTGAGTATCTCAACCATAAGACTTCTTGCTAAGCAGGAGATAAAAAGTAACTTTAGAAATTTAACAAGACAATTTCATCTTGATATTTCAAAAGACCTTTTTCTTACAAGACTGTTGGGGGTTTAAATAATAACTGTTCTCCTGACCTTATTTTCTTATGGGTCAGTATGTTTAAGAATAGTGTTGGGTCAAAGAAGACCTCTCTTAGCGGGCAACTAAGATGTGAGTTTTAGGGATAAATGCGATCAACTGGCACGGAACTCTTTTGCAGAAAAAGAACGAAAGCATTGATTCTTGCATGCTAAAGTGAACACTTGAATTCCAATGGTGATGTGTGTGTGTGTGTGTGTGTGTGTGTGTGTGTGTTGCTCACAGTACAACGAGAAATGACAAGGGCCAACTCCTTAAAGTAACTTTGAAGAGGGTAGGGGACAGAACTAGGCTGTGCCACTAAAAATCATGCCACATTCTGGTGGCATTTCCACCACCAGTGGACCACACCATCATGATCCACACAGTGAAAGCTGCTTATTTTTTAAAGGTCACTTCAAGTATGTCCCTTCTTACAGCTATATTAACCTGTTCAAGGAACGGGACTCTTAGTCCCTTCTTGAACATACCCTAAATGGAGGACTTCCCTCTGACACTGGAGTCATTCTATCAATCACTCAACAAACATTTTTTGGATACTTACAATGTGTTAGGTCTGAGTTTTGCCAAGTGTTTCTTTCTGACACTGAGCTGTGAGGCCGTGTGGGGACTTACCGCTGGATCCTGAGTGCTACTGCAGTACCTGGCACATGATAAATAGCTAATGGTTTCGAGTGAGATGGTTTTATTTTGGGGGAGGAGGTACTGGGAATCAAACTCAGGACCTCAAGCTTACCAGGCAGGCACTGCACCACTGAGCTAAATCTCTGGCCTCTGTATAAAATGTTAAAAATAATGTAAGCATTAAAAAATGACTTTCCCATACAAAAGTACACTCACAAGCGCAGTGAGTTTTTAAAATGCTGCAGCTCAGTTCCTGCTTTGATCACAGTTGTCGTGGGGGTAGCTTTTGCCTGGGCCCAGCCCTTACATCACCAGCTCACTGCCTTCACAGAGCATGCAGAGAAAATGTACCCAGATTCATTTCCGACTGGTAAAAATACCATCAGTAAGGAGCACTCACAAACACTTGTGAGACTGCAATCCCCCTATCTCCTGAGGGCCTGCAGATGCCTGGTAGGCACTATTCATAGGATACTACACCTAACCCAAAGCAGGCATTTTTTTTCCTAACCCAGTTTCCTTGACCTGTGTTTTCCTTCCAACCAGACTTCAGAGAGAAGGCAGAGCAGCAAATCATTTTCTTAGAAAACACCATCAGGCTGTTTCAGTCCTTTGCACTGTAATTTATATACCTTACCTGAAAAATTATTTTGAGATAGTGTAGCTCACCAAATTATATTTTCCTCATTATCATTATTACTTCAAAATAATCATTAATTTGCTCTTTGGCTTTCTAAGTGGGAAAACATCAAAGAAATGAGAGTTCTCCCTAATTTAACTTTTCTTGAAAGGTAACTGATTTACAAACAAATTACTTGTGCCTTGTAAGGAAGCGCCAAATGTGTCTGCTCGTTTGATACATTTTCAAGGGCTACAGTGAGAAAATGAAGCTCTAAGAAGCTCCCATGTGATCCACAAACAACTTCACGCTGTATTACACGTGCATCAGATATAGAGACCCAACTCCGAGTTACAAGCAACCTGTGATGTGGAATGCTTGCTTGGCAGAGCCTCAGACAACTGATTTAAATTGCAAACTTTGCAGTCACTACTTACAGGTGATTTGCGAAGTTCATTATAGAACCCAAACAGCTTAGTCTCCATACTTCATTTCTTAAATCATACATACATCATCTTTGAAAGATGCTAGTTCACCTTTCTCATATAACCTCATCAACTTTGTTTAAAAAAAAACTGCCTTAGAGAGTAAAAATGTATATGAAACACGCATGGAGCTTAAACAAATATTCCAACTGGAGGGCAAATGATGTTAGAGACCTGGGGAGGAATTTCCAGGATGAAGTTTGCCTTGAACAGAGATCACATGAAAAGTATTTGAAGTCATAACTTTACAGTGTAAGATGATCAAAGCCAAGTATTAATACTTTTTATCAGCTCACCTTCTAAACAATATTTCAGTAGATTTCCTTTCACACAGTGATATTTGTAATAAATGTTCTGCCTTTGTTTTAAAGTCAGTCTGTAGAAAGATGACATCAGCTTAGCAAACAATAAAGTGCCTGTAATATTGTCTCCAGAGGGCTGTTACATTTACTTTGTAGCAGTAAAATTCAATTTTCAAAAAACACTACATGAATGATGTTGGGTTATTAACCCTATCACCACCGTAAAATATCATTATTGTGTGCAGAATGTAGGTCACAATCTAGAAGCCATAAGTTGCTTTTTTGGTCAAATAATCCACTTAAGCTTCTTTTCTCTTTTATAGCTTGGGTTGTACCCCTTCTTTTGGGGAAAAATATTTCAGCATTTCACTGGCAGAAGGGAACAAGCCCCTCACACTTTCCATTCTTTGCCTCTTTTCCTTTGTTATCAATCAGCTACACCTCTCAGTTTTAAAGTCATCCTTTGCATTTATTTATTACCAAAGCCTGTTGTTCTTGAATCAAAAATCAGTATATCTTGGCTTCTTTGTGTGTGTGTGTGGTGCTGGGGATCAAACCCAGGGGCTTGTGCATGCAAGGCAAGAACTGTACCATGAGTTACATCCCTAAACCCATCTTGTCATACTTTTTTGAAATGGCAGAGTCATATGTCTCACATGTTTCAGTTCTAGGACAAAAATAAAAATAAAAATAAAAATGTGTCCCAATTCAAAGCCTGAATCACTCTAACATTTGAAGACTGTGCAAGCAAGCTTTTTATTTCTGGACCTCAAATCGTCTCACTTGCTCTGCCTGCATAAAAGCACCAGTTACCTGATAGAAGTGATTAAAACCCTTCCTGTTTGGAAAGAATAATACTCGCCGGCAGCCGAGAGCACAGAGGCATCAGCAGGCAAAGAGTTAACTAGTTAAACTTCTACAAACCCCCACAGTAACTTTCCAAAAGCTGACAATAAGTAAAAGAAGTGCTGGTTATCCATTTTTTAAAGGGATGGGATTGGTTTTAGAAGAAAGGGAAAGAGGATCAAACACCTCAATGCAACAAAAGGTTGTGTCAGAGGGCCCTCAATCACAAACCGCCTTCCACAACAGATATTCCAACCTTCCAGAGCAGTTACCCAGGCAGCACAGCTAAAAAGTTCCATGACATGAAAAGGACAAAAACCAAAGGGACAGAGGTAGTTATTGTCGTGCACACTCCTCTGTCTCTCTCTCTCTCTCTCTCTCTCTCTCACTCTCTCTCTGAATTTCTCTCTTTTAGTGAGGGGGTGGGGGAGCTTACACTTTCCTTCCCCCCAGGAAACTTTTGCATAAGCTGTTAGAGAAAAGTAATGGTGTGGCTTTCTGAAAAGAAATCCTCTATTTGTAAGCTACTTCCTAGGTGGTGAGGTAGGCCCAGCAGACTTTCTTCAAGAAACACCTGATGAGTGGAGAGATGTCTACATGAATACTTCAAAAGAGCCATCTGAAGGATAATTATAGTACTGTAAATATGATCAATCTTCCCTTGAAAACTCTTGATTGTTTTATTTCTTTTTTACTTTATACCACTTTCTTCTCAATTTCTGTCTTCAGCACACTGTGGATATAACTTATTTGCATTTTCTGTGTTGGGTCTTAGAGATATCCTAACAGCATGTATGAATTTTCCACTAAAATGTAAATTATTAACAAGTCAGAGTTTTCATTTGTTTTATCTCCTGATGTGAGATCTAAATAAGTACGTAGAACACTTAAAATTCTCACCATTTCTCTGCCTTTTGAGAAATAAATCTTATGCATACTGCACAATATATTTCCTTATGCATAACATGCTTCCATGTAATGGGGGAAAACTAATTTTAGGAGGAGTTCTGCATGCTTCTTGGAGACTCAAAGCAAAGAGCATTAACTTACAGGAGCATCTGGTCATGCTTTCATCATCATCATCATTGTTGTCATCCTTAACATCCTTTTCATAATCATCTTTAAGATGCACTTAAATCATCATCATTACCTAGTTTGATACTAGGTATGATCAATTAAATTTATTCTTAATTTTAAAAAGACATACAAGGTATTGTTAGAATCAAAATAAAGAAACTCAGCAGTGTTGCCACTGAAATTTATAAGCAAGGATAAAAGAGCACACAGTGGGGATGATGACTGAAGGGATCTGATTGGACAGTTGTCCTTCGAGATGTGGTAATAATGACAGGAAACATTTAAGTGGTGCTTACTATGGTGCTTACCAACAGTGTTTGACACAAAATATCTCCTTTATTCTTCAATACAATCCATTTTATAGATGAAGAAACTGCAGTGCAGGGATGCTAGGCAGCTGACCAATGTCAATGGTAGCCAGGGACAAAATTGGACATTTTCAACTTGGACATGTTCACCATGACACTTTGCTACATCAGAAATGAAGGAGGGAAAGCACTGACTAAAGAAAGTGTTAGGGAGCCATGTGAGGCTCCTGTACCCCCACGTCTTTAATCCCAGTAATGGAAGGTTGAGGCAGGAGGGTTGCCATGAGTCTTAGGCCAGTTTGGGTTGCATAGTCAATTCAAGGTCAACCTGAACTACAAAGTGAGGTTAGTGTCAACCCCCTATTCCCCAAAAGGAAAGGAAAGGAAAAGAAAGGAAAGAAAGCAAAGCAAAGCAAAGCAAAGGAGTCAGGATCTGTCACTTAGCAATATATATCAGGAACATAAGAATTTCTGAGCCGGGCGTGGTGGCGCACGGTTTTAATCCCAGCACTCGAGAGGCTGAGGTAGGTGGACTGTTGTGAGTTCGAGGTCAGCTTGGACTACAACGCGAGTACAAGGCCAGCCTGAGCTACATAGTGCGACCATGCCTCGAAAAAGGTAGGGCCGGGAGTTTGGCTCAATGGCCTAAGCGCCTGCTTGGCAGGTGAGAGGTTGTGAGTTCAATCCCCAGTACCGCAAAAAAAAAAAAAGATTAAAAAAAGAAACCATAGACAATGAATGAACCAGTGAAGGAAAAACTCAGGGGTAAAAAAAAGTCCATCAGTGTTATTAGTCAAGCTAGGCTTTGATATTCACGTGTGGCAGGAGAGTGAAAAGAGGTCTGCAAAGTTCCAATGGACCAAGGCCAAAGCCTAGACTAACACCACAACTATGAGAACGAAAAGGAAGGGGGAAGATTCAGGCAATGTTGGCAAAGAAAAAGTAGCAACAATTGGTAACAGATTGGATGTGGGGAATAAGAAAGACAGTGGTGAGACAAAAATAACGATGGGGTTCCTGGTTGGGAGGTCCACCATAGGGTGGTATTTCCCACTGTAATGGAAAACTGGGCAGATAGGGTAAATAAGTAGTTTTATGCCATGTTATTTAATTTACCAAAGCCAATGTCAGTAAGTTTTGAGGTCTCTTGTGGGAAGAGTGGTATGTGGTCCTAAAAGCACAGCTGGTTTAACTGGTGAATGCTTTGACCCTTAACAGAGTATTACAGTAGCAGGAATATCAAGCAAGTGGCTGCCAAGTGTGTAGGAATCTGATGGGGCACTATGGGTGCTGGACTGTTAACAGACAGGATGTGCACGTGAAGAATGCCAGGAGACTGGTCTAGACGCAGGGGCAGGGGGTTGTAACAGAGGTGTAGAGAAAGTGAACGTTAGTTCTTGAAGCAAAGAGCAGAATGAAGCGGGTAAGAAAATACTTAAGGCTGAGTCAGGGTCACTGTCTCACCACCTGGCTTTATCTGTTTCAGGTAAAACAGTACATCAACTCATGGTTTAAATTCAAGGCAAAGAAATGTTTTAAAAATTAGATTGTGGGAGCTGGGAGGATATGTAGCTCAGTGCTAGAGCATTTGAGACTCAGGGTTTGATCCCCAGCAACTCAAAACAGAAAAAAAAAAAAAAAAAGATGAACATGTACAAAATGATGTAGTATCATCTTTTAGTTTCTGTGGTCAAGTATTTCTCGAATGACTCATCCACTTTTTCCAGGTACTATTTCTAGGAGAACGGTTTATCGAGAAAATATCCTTTACAAAATTCTATCCTTGAAAAATAATTCTATCCAAGGATGGCTCATCCTTCACCAATGTTTACAAACAGGCAGCCTCATTAAGAGGCCTTGCCTGGGCAGTGGTGAGCAGCGACCTCCTGAAGGCAGAGGACGGGGGAATGAGGGTATTATTTCAGCTGGGAGAGGAGCAGGGCCCTGGGATGAGACTGATTGATTCAGACCAGATGGGTGGCCACACATAGGTGCTACAAGAATAGAAACACATTGCAGACATTCCAGGCACTGTCCTCCCCTGGCCAGGAGGTGGGTCGCCTGTGCTGCTCTGTTATCTACCTCCTAATGCGCTCTCCAATCAAAGAATGTTAATGATGCTGACTTGTCTCCTTTATGTTAGCAGCCTGACCACACTGCATCAGACTAGAGGTTCCATTTCCATTTAAAAAAAAAAAGTAAAATGATCATTGTCCAGGGTTTTCTGTAAGTAAAGCCAAAGCAAAGCATTTCATTTACTGCCTAAATATGTTGTCATTATTTTAATTTCCCCTTCCACATGAAGCAGACCCTGGAGCCAGAAACTAGTCTCTGCTCCTTCCCTCCTAGGAGAGAAGGGCACATTTACAAATAATATCAGTATTGTAACCATGGATTAGAAATTAATTTATAGAGCTTGAAAGTTATTCTATTACTACAAAACAATTGATGGATCTAACCTGTTTATAGGCACATTAACCATAAGTTTCTTGAGCCCACAGATCTTTATTAGAAAAAGATAGGCCTTTATATTAGATTACCATAACCATGGATTTCTTTTAGGTCATTACCATTTTAAGCTTAAGATTTTTCTTAAACTATTTGGACTTCAATAAATTAGTGAATGTTAACCTTATAACCTAAAATAAGTGTTTATTATGACTACACTGGGAAAGAAGTGCAATGTTCTTATTTATTTCAAGAAGTACTTTCTTACTTGAAGGGAAACCCAATAAGCATGGGAAATTTTCTATCATTCAAAACTGAAGTGTAGAAATTATGCACAAATTTGAATATTTATCAAAATTAAAGGAAACTCCAAAAGATTTTTGTAAAATAATACAAAACCTCGAGAAAGGGTGAGCATTTAATAATACCTCAGTAGCATTTTAACAATATTTGGAGAAGCTTTGTCATAATAAGAATAAGATTTTCTCACTTGCTACCTCAAATGTCCTGCCCTGTTTTGCCCCAGCATGAAGTTTTAGTTTATGCATTCTCACAGAGGCCTGAAACTATTACCTACTTGTTATAAACCTTCTCAGGTTTCACTGCCATGGGTTAATCTGTAGGTTCTGATTGACATCCATGCCTGCCTCTCACACAGACTATGAAGTTCACACACAACTACCACCTGAAGGGCACGATAGGCTCTTGTTTTCACTTTGATCTCTATTTGCAATTTAAAAAGTAATTCTTCGAATATAATTTTAAGCCAATTATATATTGAGATAATTACTAATTGAGTTAAAAAGACGTATCTATATACATTAGCTTTCTTTCCACAATATTGCTGGCCTGTTGCTGTCATAAAACCATTTGTAATTAAGATTTTATAGCAGGCTTTTCTTATAAAAGTATTAATTTTTTTGTGTCATAATTCCTAGAAGTAATGTAGTATTGATAGCTCTTGAATTTACCCTGCCAGTAGACTGTCTTTTTAAAAATTATTCTTGTGCAGGTGGAGATTAGCATATGAAAAATGCTTTTAATTTGTCCACTCTTGGACATACCTATCTGTCAAACCCATACATGTGACAGCAGTTGGGTTCAACTTATCTCTACCACCTCAATGGCAGGTTTTAAATAGTCCATGGGCTTTTATTTGTAAACTGAGTTCATTTAATTCCTTTTCTCCAAACAAAAGCAATGAAATACAAAGATATCAAACTGTTGGTTCAGTTTCTTAGTATCATAAATAAAAATGGTCATGTCTAAGAGTCTATAAAAATGGCTTCCTTTGGACATAAGAATATAAAACAGCCAGTGTAAACCATCTCTTGATATCTACTTTATGACATTCCTGTGGTTCTTTCAGTGTAGAACTTAGTTTACATACTGCTCCTCTGTAGTCACATTTTATATGGATTATTTTTTTCTATTGCTTTTTTTTTTCTTGAAAACTAACCTGCCTAATTTTGCAGTTCTTTGTGCAATTTGATTTGTACAAACCACAGCTCCAAAGGCCTCCCAGAATGAAGTGAAATGAGATGTCTCGATGTTGGTGTGGCTCTGGATCCATTATGGCTTCACGCTTCACTACACGACAAGATTCCCACAGTGCAGTACCTATCATGAAGTGGGTCTCAAGGGGTCAACATGGGCTGAGTCTCAAAATAGACTTAGAGCTCAGTACACCTACTCACATATAAAGAATGAGCAGTGAATATGTGCACACAAATTCTGCTTCACTTAATGGATACTTAAATTATGCTGGAAAGTAGAATGCTCTTTCTCAACATTCAAACTAGAAGATTAGGAACACTGGGTACCTTGCACTTTTCGAAAGAACTAAACTGAGGGCAACACCTGAAACAACTTTTTCCTACCACCTACAGCCCAGAGGAGACTGTAACAGGAAGAAAGTTCTCATAGGAAAATAAACTAGTGTAGTCTTCTCTCAATCAGCTTCCGTCTCTACATGTTACCAGTGTTATTGTTTTACTAAGTTGCCAAGTATTTAACTGTCCTAGTTGAGACAATGGTCCCCAAAATTCAGTGATTTCATATACTTTTTCAATCAAAAAAATCCTTTAATATGTTAATCAAATGCCTTAATGAATGGGCAGGAGGGCGTCAGTATTTCACATTACTTGAAGATTTTATACTCCTTTTACTGGTCAGAAGTCTTCTGTTATGGACAGTAAGAGATACGTGGACAATGCCCAAATGCAACTTTCAAACTTAATCTACTTGGATCATTTTAAAACAGTTACAGGAGCAATGAAGCAAAATTTATCTATTATCTATTATCTCTGGTAAACATTGGTCTTAATAAACTGTCTGGTAGATTGAGGAAACCTGTTCACACTCCTATTGATGTTTTACTGGCCATAAGAACCAAGGCCATACTCTATTTTAAATTTAACTCTATGAAAATGGGCAGTACCCAAGAAAATGCTAGCACAATTCCAGATAAAATATACTGTTGTGAGGTTGAAAAGTGCATGCAAAGCAAGCTGCATTATTAGAATGTTTAAATATTAATTATACCGCTGTGTAGTAAAGATGATCAAGTATGAGTGTCAACTAATTTTCTAAAAGCTGCAACATTTACTTTCATCTAAACTTCCTTTGTTAAACTAAAACTAAAAGCCTAGCAAGTTTAGTCTACTTGAGTGTGTTTATTTTTATTGGTTTCTGCATAATTTTTTTCTACCATAAACCAACTTTAACCCCTTTTTTGTAATCTCTGCCAGTATAACTCCAATAGCACATCATAAAATTCCTATAATTCTTCAAAGCCACGGAGTTGGAAAGGAAAGGTTTGGGCACTTTGTAACAAATGCCAGCTACAAACTTCAGCCAATTACGTTTAACTCTTACAAACCCTGTTTGTACGTGTGTGTGTGTGTGTGTGTGTGTGTGCGTATAAACTTATAGATTTATGCTTTGTGGTCACTTTCATTCCTAGTAAGCACTGCATCCTTCAGTTGCTTTTGAATGTGAAGCCAGTGTCATTTCACTGAAAATACCAGAGTGGAAGTAGTACCTAGCTACATTAGCTCAGGGAGGCTAGACTGACAGATGGGGAGGCAGATGTACAAAGCCACGTAAAATCAGAGAGACGTATTACCTTCCAGAGAAGCTTGGATGATGGAGATGAGGTGGCCTGAAAAGGAGGCATTTTCCACGAACTCTGGTGATGGGAGGGTTAAGCAGAATCATGGCCCTTTTCCCCTTGTTTCTTTTCCTAGAATCTATTGCCCATTTCCATTCTAAAACTGCTACTAGAATCAGGCAAGAAAATGACTTTGCGATTCCTAAGAAGAAACAAAAGGAAGAGCCTGTGTGTGGAGGGAGATGCCTGGGTTTCATCCCGTCACCCATGGATGCCCAAGCCAGGGTTTCCCACCTGAGACAGATTGCGACGCATGTTCAGCTCACTCATGCACAAGAAGCAATACACGAGTTCAGTGTAAAGCCACTTTAAAAGCTCATCGGGTGCATACTTTACTTGTACAAAATACCTTATTCATGACAGAGCAGTGAGGGCCTAGGTAATTACTTGAATCAAGGTGGCCTCAGAAGTATTTAAATCTGCAAGGACACTTAAAGCATGAATAATGCAAAATAATTTGCATCTAAATTTTTTAAGTGTTCTTTATTCAAAAACTAGAATGCAGTTCCGATTAAAGTTTGATGAGTGAAAGCTGAGCACTTCGTACCCACTGTGAAACGTCTTCTATATGTGGAAATTATTTCAGACAGTGGCAAAGGGACAAAAGAGTTTTTGTTTTTTAACTTAAGTTGTGATTGTCTCACTTCTTTTAATCCTAACTTTCTTTAGATTTTCTTTTTTTTAGTGACTAGCAGGTTAATTCCCAGCTTGCTTATCAGGTACAAGCCCAAATTTCAATCCAACTCTTTAAAAAACATAATGAAAACACTTAATTTCTTAGAGCCAGTAACTTGCAAAACAAAATAACATTTGGATCAAAAGTTGATTCAATGTAAGTTTCTTTTCTCCTACCCCAAATTTTTTATTCAAATTTTCCTTCCTTTGGTATCAAAATATCTTAGCTCTTTGCTACTACCAAAGTTTAGAATTCTTCATTTTCTTGATATTATGTTTACACTGTTAGGTGAATATATGCATTATTTAATATGACAAGGGTAATACTCCAGTGAAAAGCTAAGCAGTGTAATATGATAATCCGTCCTTTTTTAAGAACACAAGATTGCAAAGCTAAAAACCAACTGAAGAACCCAAAGGCAACTGTTACAATAGTCTGTCAAAGTGTTTATTATTAACTTCATCTACTTTTCTAAAGTTGAACATTTTGAAGATTATTTCAAAAGAATGCTATAGTGATCAAATCACATTTCCAATCGATAAATGTTTTCTAACCAGCAGTTTAAAAAGGGATGCAAATCAGAATTTTAAAAGAATATTTACTTTCAGTTTGCTAATTTCTACAATACATTATCAGTTGAGTTGCACAGGCATTCCCAGAATTTCCCAACACTTGCATTCAATTTGATTTTGCGAACATTTAAAAAAACTGCAACTCGAGAAACTGCCATTGTTTCCTATATTATTTGGCAATGAGACAGAGAACTCTTGTGGCCCTTCTTTTCCACCTGAGACAAAAACAAAGTTCAGTTAGAAAATAGGTTTTCTTTGCTTAGTTCATATGCATCCTTCATGGCAGTGTGGAGGTGGGCTGCTAGAATGCAGGTAGAAGAAATACGATGTGAATTCTACCAGTGTTCAGCAGTGGGCCTGACCTTCCGAGTAAATTTCAAGGTAGGCCACTCAGCTGTGCACAGCACCTAAACTTTAAAGGCCCTTGCAAAGGGAATTATTTTCTTGCTGTAGCTCTTATAAAGTGTAGACTCCCAATTTATTGCATGCTCCAAAGCAGGCTTCTACTTTATTGGAATTTTAGATGAGTGCGTTTGCCACACTCTTGGTGACTGTGTATGCCACTTTTTTTTTTTTTTTTTGAACAATGAAAACATTTTTAAACTCAATGAACAAAGATTTCCCCAGCAACAGACCCCCTGCTCAGCAGGTCACCTATCTTTGCGACAGTTTTTCTTTTCCCACGCTAACCCCAGGGCTCATTTGCATAAGGTCTCTGTTGTGACAATTAGTTTCAGGTGAGCTGATTTCTATGCAGCTTGCCCAAGACGATGCACAAGCCCTGGGCCTCCCTGATCCTGGTCCTAATTGCGACTGACTGGCACCAGACACAATCATCCTCTTGATGCAGCAAATTGTCCTGCTAGTAGCTTGTTGTGACCCCACAAAGCACAAATCATATTATGTCAGACCAGCCTAGTAAACAACAAATAAAATATACTCTGAATGAGCATAATAATGCCTTTGCCATATTTTAGGCATAGTTGACTGAATGTAGGCAAGTAGTAGCAATGGTCTTTTAATTTTTCTATAGGTTGGGAGTGATATTGTGACTCTCCATAAAAAAAAAAATTTACAAAAAAATAGGACTACCCCCATATTTAAATTCCATGGCTCTATACTACTATCACCTGGGAGAAAGTGCCCAGGTAAAATAACTGGCTTCTTTCAAAATACTCTCAGCTTTGTTGTTGTGGAAATAAGTAATATGCTCTTTCATCATCTCTGAAACTACAGGGTGCAGCAATATGTACATTAGCAGGGCCCCCAGTAGTCCCTGCTTGACAGAAAAGAATTCAGAACCAAGGAAATTTCACATCTTAGCATAGCAACCCAAGTTAGGGAAGAAGTTTCCTCAATTCTAGAAAGCAAGGAAAGAAGAAAAAAAGAGAAGAAAAGAAAAGAGAGATAGGTGACTTAGCATTAAGCATTAACATAATATTAAGGACAATACTTGCTCTTGAAATACA
Source organism: Dasyprocta punctata (assembly GCA_004363535.1). Taxonomy (NCBI): domain Eukaryota; kingdom Metazoa; phylum Chordata; class Mammalia; order Rodentia; family Dasyproctidae; genus Dasyprocta; species Dasyprocta punctata. The sequence goes on from RJWM01002388.1 coordinate 92,378, forward strand.
GTATTGCCTGCCTTGCAGTCTGTCTGCGATTCTGAACTTAGCTGTATTATGTTACATGTGGCAGCTCCCTCATAAATTCTTTCTGCCCTGATAGTCAGGAATTCTGTCTGCCATCCTGTTATCTTATTTAGCTACCTACATGCCATCTCTATTTACTTACTCTATATGCCAAAGGGAAAAAAATTTGATCAAGTTCAATAAAAGCCCCCAAAGCCACTTGGCTATTTTTCTTACCTACTCATGTAAAATTAGTATATCATAACTGTGATATTTCTTCTCTTTTTTCAGGTATATGATATATATATGTATGAATAATACAGAAGATGTATTCATTTGCATGCTTTCTAGAAACAGAAAACTTTTCACGAAAAGCTACTTTTAATAACTTCTTATTTTACTGCAAATTGATTTTTCTAACAATTATAGTTTTACTTGTATTACAACCCATTGACTGTTTTTCTTTTCAAACACCTCTAACTTTAAGGTGAATAGCTTAGAACAGGGTCAGCGATTATGATAATCGTTTCTTACTGCATTTTCACGGCAGAGGTGTCTACCACCTTTGGATAAACCTACCCGTTACATGGCCTTACCTCATTTGTCCTACAGATGACACAGTCCACTGTGAGGGGGTCACACTCTGCACCTGGTCAAGGCACTGGGCCTATGCACAAGGTCCAGAGAGTGACCGGAAGTACACAACACTGTTGTTAAAGGCTTCATATTAATTCAATTCAAAAGGGAGACTAGAGACAACCGGGGGAGAGGAGACTTCTATATCCTAGAGCCAATGAGGTACACTTTTAAAAATTTGAAACTGTTCAAATCCAGGGAAATCGAGTACATATATTGCCAAGGTAAAGAATTATTGCAGGATCTATGCAATTTGACTATAAAACTGAATCTATGAAAAAGACTTTTGCTATGAAAAATCTGCAAATCAAACTTTTTGAAAACTCAAGAGAGCTTCAGTACAAGCAATATAAATTAATATTGAGTGTGTTTTACCATCAATGTTTGAACATAATTCTCACTTTCGATGAATTATGAATTTGTCGAACCAGTATTTTTGGAAATGATTATTACCTCTAGCTCCATATTCCTTTTTTTTTTTTCCGGTACTGGGGATTGAACTCACAATCTTGGGCCTGCCAGGCAGGCGCTTACGCCACTGAGCTAAATCTCCAGTCTGATTTTTTTTTTTCCGGCACTGGGGATTGAAATCACAACCTCGCTCCTGTCAGACAGGCACTTAAGTCACTGAGCCAAACTCCCGGCCCTGGTTTTTTTTTTTTTTTTTTTTTTTTTTGCGGCACCGGGGATTGAACTCACAACCTCGCGCCTGCCAGGGCAGGTGCTTAAGGCACTGAGCCGAACTCCCGACCCTGGTTTTTTGAGGCAGGATCGCACTATGTAGCTCAGGCCGGCCTTGCACTTGCGTTGTAGCCCAAGCCGGCCTCGAACTCACAACGCTCCTCCTACCTCAGCTTCCCGAGTGCTGGGATTAAAGGCATGCGCCACCACGCCTGGCTTGGCCCTGGTTTTTTGAGGCAGGGTCGCACTGTATAGCCCAGGCCAGCCTTGTGCTTGCGCTGTAGCCCAAGCCGGTCTCGAACTCACAACGCTCCTCCTACCTCAGCCTCCTGAGTGCTGCGATTAAAGGCGTGCGCCACCACGTTCGGCTCCCGGCCTGATTCTTTGAGACAGAGTCTCACTATGCAGTTCACGCTGGCGTTGAACTCACTTTATAGCCCAGGCTGGTCTGGAACTCACAAGGATCCTCCTGCCTCAGCTTCCTGAGTGCTGGGATTAAAGGCGTGCGACACCATATCGATCTAGCCCCATTTTCACAGCCACTCTAGTGCTTTCTTCTCCAGACAGAGAACCATCAATGTTTATCTTATCTTTTGAGAAATTAAAAAATAAATAATTGTTCAACCTTGTAAATTGCTTTTCCATGTGAAGGTGTTACAGTAGTATTATAGTGTCATAGACCTATGTGAAATAAGAGAGGATATCCAGTTTTAGAAGCAAGAAACCAATATGCAAGGGAATAATTCCAAGAAAACATCGCATTCCTTCTTTCCTAGGTTAAACTCCACAACTTTGCTGTGCTGTTTTCTCTTTACTCCTTGTTTCCCTCTTTTTCTTTCTTCACTTTCTCTTTCTGCCACACTTAACCTCTCCCTTTCTCCCCTTGCTTTCTCCTCTTCTCCCTGCTGCTTTCTTCAGATTTGCTTTCCTGTCCAAATCAGTGTGGTTTGCTAGATCCCATTCATGGTCTTTCCTAACTCCTTTTATTTGTCACTTCTATCTGCCATAGGTTCTCTCATTCTGGTTCCCACCCATACCCTCTTTCCCTGTGGTGTATCTTTTCTTCCTGCTTCACACTCAAGAATTTCTTACTAATTTCTATTCTGCTAAACATCCTTTCTTGTAACCCAAACATGTTAATTCTGTCTTGACAAGGTTTTGTAATGAAAATCTGTTAACTCCTGAATCCTTGAAAACATTCTTTGCTATGTTTCCATACTTTTCACCTCCCTTTCCCCAGATCCTTGATCATATTTCTGGCCTAGAGGTTTTTCTTCCATACTTTCTAATCATTGCTTCCTCTTTGGTGTTTCCTGTTTCTCTCCTGCTTCTGTCTTAAAGTGTTTCATTACTTAAGTTACTTGGCAGCCTCCTTATTTTTCTCTTTATCTCTCTATAATACCATTTTTGAGTGGTTCAATCTTCTACTTCTAATTTTACAGGTAGATCATCCCTTACTTTTCCATATACTTCTATCTACCTATTTTATATGAATCCTACCCCTTCTGTCTTTTCATATCATTTCATCTTAAAACTTTTATCATAAACTATCTCCTACACTATTCTGTAGATGGTGCCCCCTTCTCTCCAGACTAAGTATTAAACCTGGGGCCTTTGCACTGAACAATATACCCAGACATTTTTTGTTTTTTTTTTTTTTTTTTTTGAGACAGGATCTCTCTGTGTGACTAAGTTGTCTAGTCTGGGCACAAACTTACTATCCCCTGTCTCAGTCTCCCAGAGTGCTGAGATTATAGAACTGTACCACCATGCCTGACATGGATTGTGTTTTAATATAGTACCTGTTACTTCCCTTAACAAAAATATAACATTCACCTAAGAATGACTTTCAAAAGAGAGTCTTCATTAAACTTAGGAAACATTAACATAATTCTCAATTAATAAGAAAATCCCAATTCTCATTCATGCAAGTCAGTAAGACATAATAATCATAGTATAGAAAGCACTCCCTATGAAGCCAGAAGCTGTAGATTTGAATTCTTGCTCTTTCTCAGATTAGACAAGTAATATCAGGCCAATTTCCCAATAATAATTTGCATTAAGTATTTTCACTCTCTACTGTCTAGGATGGTTGAGAACATCAAATAAGATGACATGTTTTAGTCAATGCAGCTAGTACACGATTAAACACACTATAACCGTTAGCTGAAGATGTTATCCCTGTGTTCAAACTGGATATGAATGGAAATACCATTTAGAAAAGTAAAGCTTTCAAAACTGATGTGTTCTTTACTTTTAAAGAAGACCAAAGAGTTGCCAGGCCAACATAATTTGTTTGCAATTTTATGAACAGAAAAATTTTATGAACTCAGTATTCAAATGGAAGAATGGAGATGTTTGTGAAAGTTTTCCAGATGACCTGAAAATCTAGTATTATTTTTGTGTGAAACAATGTAATTTTTAAATATTCAAATGGTTTAAAAATATTTTGCGAAGCCGGGTGTGGTGGTGCACGCCTTTAATCCCAACACTCGGGAGTCTGAGGTAGGAGGAGCGTTGTGAGTTCGAGGCCGGCTTGGGCTACAATGCGAGTGCCAGGCTGGCCTGGGCTACACAGTGCGACCCTGCTTCAAAAAACTAGGGCTGGGAGTCTGGCTCAGTGGTGTAAGCGCCTGTCCGGCAGGCGCAAGCCTGTGAGTTTGATCCCCGGTGCTGCAAAAAAAAAAAAAAAAAAAAAAAAAAAATTTGCGAGCCAAACTAAACACATTTGGCAGCCATCAATTTGCTCAAACCTTATGTTTCACCACTAGGGACATGAGGCCAAGAGCGCAGTGACAGTGAATCTTTTAGAACTTTCAATGATATGAACAGCCAGCTGTGGCGCATATGCCATAGGTTCACCACCACCAGGTTAAAGGATGACCCCAAAACCATACTGGTGTAGCCAGGAGTTCTCAGACAAGTTTCCTGAACCAAGTCCAGAACTCATATCCAGTTGTGATCTAAGAACTCCCCAGATCAATCAGCCCACAGGCACAGAAACTAGCAAAAGACATCTGGCCTAATCAGAAGTGGCTTCTTCTGCACTTTTCTCACCCAAAACTTCCCTTGCCAATCTCCCATTGCTATTTTCTTTCAAAGTTAAAGGTGGTGAAGGTAGATATAGACAGTAGGGTCAGTTTATGCCTTTTAATTCCTTCCTGATTCTCCCCATTGATTCTCACTGATTTGTCCTTCTTCCCACCCTCGTTCCGTGGCAGGACAGACCTAACACTGGAATGGGACTGAAGTGAAAAACCCATTTAGTGCCAATGTCAATGCCATGTGTGCTCTCTGATCAGTCTGTACAGCAATTAGGAAAATGGAACGCCTCACTGATAAAATAACTATAAAATCTTCCTAAAAAAACACAGAAGTAGTAAAACTAAAACAACAACAACAACAAAAATCCCCAAACTAATTAACAAACAAACAAAAACTGAGTTTAGAACATGTGGTTCCATGTGCTGATGCCTCACTGCAATGGTTTAAATAGGAGTTGAGTTGTCCTGTAAAGATTCATACATTAGAAGCCTGGTTTTTAGGACAGCAATGTTGGGAGGTGGCAGAAGCTTTAATGGGCAGAGTTTAGTGCAAGGTAAGTAGGTCCCCGGGGCATGATCCTAGGTGACAATTAAGTAGCTCTCATGGGAGCCCCAGTTAGTGCCTGTAGGGGATCTGTTCTAAAAGAGCAAACTGGCTCCTCCTTCTCCAGTTGCCTATCTTGCCATGCTCTCCAACCACTGTGAAGTCATCCGCTGCAGGGCCCTCAGCTGGTATGAGCAGAGGTCCATGCTATGCCATAAATCTGTAGAACTGTGAGCTAATTGAACCCCTTTTCACCACAACATACCCAGCCTCAAGTATTTTGTTACAGCAACAGAAAATGTACTAACACATTTATCACACAGTCATACTGGCTTTTCTGATTATAGCCCTCTTTACTCGTGGTTTGTAGAGCAATTATAAAAACTGACACTTTAGAACAGAGAAACAGCCTGAAAATAAGACATCATCTCGCTGTGGATTTTGAGAGAATAATATCAACAACAATAAAAAAGAATTAACATTCAAAACAATATCTTGTTCTTGATTTGAAACCTAGGGTTTAAATCTTGTTTCTGCCAGTTCTATTTCAATTTCTACCTGAGGAGAAAAGCCTGGGTATGAAAACAATGGAATTCATAGATACCATCTAAGTTCTAAGATTGTATGCAAGCATTAAGTAAAATATTTTTGAAAATCAAATTATACATTTGTCGGATTATGCAATGATTTTAAGATAGGAAAGGAAAGACATATAGGTAAGTGCTAATTAATGTTATCATTTAATTCTCAATATTGGAATTTTGAGAAGTTTGGGATGAGGCATTTTTTATAACCAAAATTTTTCAAGAATCACTTTTTAAAATACATATATTTTGGGGCCGTATGAATATATCTCCTCTCTTACCTATGGTACTGTTTTAATAAACAGAAAAATTTTAAATATTGAGACAGTTAAAGATTTGGGATTTTTATTCCTGTATGCCATAAACTATTTTAAGTAGCATAAATTAATCATCCAATGCTACCTTCTCTTTTCTTTTTAGTTTAAACCCTTCCCTCCAAACAAGTAAGAGACATTTTTGCATCAATGTTATTTTCCAAAAACCTCTGCATTTTTTTGGTTTCAATTTGTTTTACACCCACCATGCTATATCCTTTACCTTTGAATGTAAGTGACATTCCAGGTAAATCTAGAAATCTGATTGTAAAGTTTGAGATAGAGTTAATTTGACTTTCTAAAACTTTTATAGTTGGCTGAAAAAGGCTACTGAAAAAATTATAATCGTGAAAAGTTTCCTTTGCTGTATTTATATCTCTCCAGTGACTAAGGCTTTCACATTAATCACCAAAATGTTGACTTTTACCTTTTTTTTCCTGTATGAAAAATAGGAAATTCAATAAGCAAAAGAAATGCCAGAAATTCAATAAGCAAAAGAAAATGTCAGATAAAATACTGAAAGGCTTTTTCTGTTGTTGTTTTGTTTTGGTAGAAAGAATATAACATATTTTTCTCAATTATATTTTATAAAATAAAAGAATGGCCGTTCAAATAGAACTTAGCAATTAATTTTATCCACTCCTTATTTCTATGTGTATTTTTTCAAAACTAAAACTAACCACCTTGATCATGGTTTTTATTACAAACCTGAAAACAATTATGGAAATGATCTTTAATATAATAATATATTTTACTGAATGTCTTAGCTTTTTCATTCAAACTGAAACAGAGACAATTCTTTGCATGTTGAAATGTGTAATTATCATGTATCCAAAAGGGAGGGTGTAATTTTCACATCTGATTACAAGGGAAGGGTGTAAGTGAAGCTGCCTGGATAAACTTACACTTGTTTACAAAGAGCAGTACCTTTGATATTAAAAACTCAAAACATGCAAAACACTGGGAAAAATCAAGATTCACATGCACAAAGCTAAACAAAAACCTTAGTATTTGTCTTGGCCCCACTACAAAAATAAAGTTGTTCCTTCTGAACTTGTATTGGTCTACTTCTGATGATTTTAAGAATCAACAGTATTTTGTTTTGCAGGCTTGCTAGTGAATATCCGATTAAATGTTAGAAGTCTCAAGCACTAGTTTTAATTTAATTTTTTTCTTTTTGGTACTGGAAATCAAACTCATGACCTTGCACTTGCCAGGCAGGCACTGTGCTGCTGAGCTATAGCCCTGGCCTCAATAGTGTTAATTTAAAAGGAAACTTCAAATCCCTTTTACACTTATAAACCTATGTGGACAGTTTAGACTAGAGATTGATTTTCATCTCAACGGAACAGACTTTTCCTAAATACAACATCAGTGCTTGCAAGATATACATTTTTGATGCTTTTATCTCTCTGTTATTTTTTAAACTTCTGATTTACCTTGATAAGATCAACTTCTGCTCATGTGAACTTATGTTTTGGACATGTAGGAAGTGATGATATCAAGGAAAGCCAGTGCTGTGATGATAGCTGTCTCTTAGCAAGAAGATTAAAGATAGATACAAGAGCACACAGCAGGTAGAAAAAAAGAAACCAAGAGTTAATATGTATTTGGAGCATTAAAATTATAATTGCTATGTAATTGTGTTAGAACTTTGCAAAGTTTACAAAGAGTGACATTGAATATCAAGTATGCTGATCCTCCTGCATCTCATAAAATAGGTAACAAAGAAAAATAAAGAGCAGGGAGAAAAAGGAAACTTTTAAAAATTATTTATGAATAGAGGACAAATTCTTACTCATGCTAAAAGGAATTCACTACAATAAAGTTATCTATTTAACTTTACAATTATATAGAAAACAATATAGTTGTTAGAAAGCCATTAAACTATACAGTTTTTTAAATGCAGTACAAATGGCAAGACTGATTTTGCCATACTTCAGAAAAAAATTTTTGGGTAATTTGCCAAATCAAACTTTACAAGAACGGACTTGGAAAAAAGAAGACGAGCTAGCCAAATGATTAAGACAGAAGAATGATTCCCATGAAATAAATTATTCTATGCAAAAGAAACAGGGTCTTTAGTTATTGCCTAAATAAAATCTTAGCTTTCAGTTTTTTCTTTATATATGATTTCATTGTGCATCTTCCATTCCGTTTTCCATTAAATCCAAAAGCAGAACACCTAAGACAAATATCTCCTCTTCTGTGCCCGTGGAGTGTCTGTGCTGGAGCCTGGCTGATGGGGGACACAAGGGCGTGTCTGAAGGGCTGGCAGGTTTGGGGCACTGAGGCAGTTTCTTGGTAGCTCAGAGGCTCACCCAGCACACACAGTCTGTGTCCACAGAGCACCAATCAATGCTTTTTGCACAGCACATTTTTCACTGTGTTGTTAGAGTACATTTGCTTATATTTTGCACAATTTTAATTTAACCATATTGATCAAACTGAACACTCAATAAGACCCTAGGCACCTTAGGCTTATTAAAATTAGTCAACATGAAGCAAGTGAACGAAGGAAGTAATGGAAACTGGAGATTTAAATACAGTGGAACTCACTTAAATAAATACCTGTTAATGAAATAAATCTATTAAATGAATTTATTTTCTCAGAACCAAATCAAAACACATAGAGTAATACTCAAGGGGACCTTTAAATGAATACTGCTTAAATGAATAAGCATCTTAAATGGACATGTTTCTCTTGAAAGGTAAATAGTATTTTCATGTTCTCGAAGGTTAATTAAAGCAAGAAAATCCATGTTGACTTTTTTTGGGATTTATTGTCATTTTTAAGAACAGAGCAAGAAAAATGTTTGAATAATGCTATTTTAATATTATAAATATTATTCTTATTAAAGGAATTGTCATCTGTGTGTGTGTGAGAGAGAGAGAGAGATGCACAAAGACAGAGAGGGAGAGAGAGAGACAGGCAGACAGAGACAGAGACAGAGACAGAGACACTTTGGACATACGGAGGGAAAAGCCCTTGAAATAACTGAATTTATTCATTTGCCAGACGACTTATCCAGGGTAGGTTAAAACAAAAATATTTTTTTTTTTTTTCGGTACCAGGGATTGAACTCACAACCTCATGCCTGCCAGAACAGGCGCTTAAGGCACTGAGCCAAACTCCGGGCCCGGGTTTTTCTGAGGCAGGGTCGCACTATGTAGCTCAGGCCGGCCTTGTGCTCGCGTTGTAGCCCAAGCCGGCCTCGAACCCTCCGCCTACCTCAGCCTCCCGAGTGCTGGGATTAAAGGCGTGCGCCACCACGCCCGGCTAATAAATATTTTAATTTAAACTGCCTTTCACAATCGTATGTCATGGAGAAAAGGGGTGCTACTTTTAACATAGTTTATTTGCCTCTTCAGAAAGTTCTATTTCTCCAGCATGGTTGAAAGGTCAGATTAAAAGCATTGATTCCCTTCCTCTAATGATTTGCAGTAAGAGTCTCATTGGCACATTCACCGGGCTCAAAAGAATATATTTTTAAAAAGATAGTGCTTTCTAAAACAGGGATTAAAAACATATTTTGAAATCTACTCTATTAACAATTTGAAGTGTACAGTCCAGTATTGTTAACTATATGTACATTGTACAGCAGATCTTTAGAACTTAACATAAGTGATTTTTAGCACAAAGTTTATGTTGGACCACATCTTTAACTCATCTGGTCTCTCTTTTCTCGGAGGGGTTGACCTATGGTGGTATGTTATTATAATGACAGAAAAAATACAGTACATGTTAAAGTCTTAAGGCAATAATACTTTTTAAAATACAGTGGGTATGCAATCCATAGAGAGTTTTTTCAGACCCCCTTTATGTAGTGCTGCCTTTAGAGGGCCTTGTTTATTCGTCTTTTTCCTCTGGCCTAATAAAAGGTATTAGCTCTTTTCCCTAAGCAAAAGCACTCCTATCATGAATCAGGCAACTAGTGGGAAACTGCTGGCCAGGTTTCACCCCACTAAAATTCTAATCTATACTTTGTCTTTTAGAATTAAGGAGAAAATGCATATCAGCAGAATCTTCTCTCTACTTTATTTCATTTATAAATTACGAGAATGATGCTATTATATATTATTAATTTCTGCTGTTCTCCAACTCTGCTGCAGCAGTGAGCTGCGGATGTTGGAACGGTGTAATTATGTTCTAGTAGGGTAGCCATCCGTTTCCTTTCAAAAATTTACAGGATTCTTAATCACGCTGCTCATTTGGGTGCGCAGCAGCGAGGATGGCGAAACACAAACAGGGCACGTTCGTTTACATAGGAACACCTGCTTAGCATGATAGCAGATGTCAGTCAGCAAGCAGAACACAAAAGGGAAAAATATCAACAACAGCAAACTCACACCATTCTGATGTGATGCAAGGAAATCTTTCCAGAAGTGATGGCAACAGTGGACTTTCCTTCTAAAACAGGCAGACGCTCTGAAATTCCCAAGTCTTGTTCGTGGTTAACATTCTGTCAGACAGAAAGGGTGATTTGCCACTTTTTGCCTCCTGATGTCGGCTCTGATACTTTTTGTTATTTGGGAGAATTAGTAATATTAAGATGCCTCAGTTTCATGATCAGTCAGCAGACAGTGGGCCAGCTATTCTAAATAAAAACCTAGTTCCCCAAAGGTGATTATCATTAGAAAGAATGAAATGTTAAGAGAATGTCTTTCACTGATCCTAGTTGAAATCCCAACCCAGTTACTCAGTGGTTATGTGAGGTTTTGTGACATCAGTCAAGTTTTAATAATACCTGCTGAGAAAATTAAATGAGATAATATATACAAAGTGCCTGCCACATAATAAGAATGTAGGTGGTAATATTATTATTGCCATGATCACCATTTTCACTATCATTATTTCGATCCTCACAGAACCATTCCTATTCAGCATATTATTTATTAAAAGTATGGAATGACCAACTGAAATCTCTCATGGAATAATTACGAAGTGTGACATTTTGGATGTGCATAGTTCTGTAAGGATATTATAATCATACCTACTACTGTCATTTTACAGTTAGAGAACCTGTCATCATTTCCACAATGTGTTCCAAGATTTCTATCTGAACCATTAAATAAAGTTTTCTGGGATGTACCCTCACTGAAAAAGAGCCTCAGGGAAAGTGAAGCTCTTTCTACAACTTTGACACAATAAAGTGACACTATGGAAAAGCAAGAAATTAGAAGTTCATCATCTTGCTGTGCTGACCCCACCTTTACAATTCGCACAGCAGGTTTTAAAGACTTTCTTCCCCCCACCCCCACTCTGGGTGACTCTGGTTTTTTCCCTTCACTCCATTTCTGCAAAATGGTTAACATTCAAAATGGAAAACAGCTATCACACTTGGGCGATGACTAATTTTCCTAAGGAATTTTAGTATTTGGACTGTGTCTGCTTGTGCAGGACTATGTGATAAAGGCTCCCTCAGTATGCATTGACTTGATACCCAATAATGGCTGCTAAGGAGCCGTTATGTAGTGCCGTGTCAATGATCCGTGCATTGAGGACTCCCTGAGTACGCATTGACACGATAGACCGGAACGGCTCAGAAGAAGCTGTTATGGTCTATCATGCCAATGATGTGCGGAGATTGGCAGGGCCTCTGGCCTTTCCGTGGAAATTATAGAGTCTCTGAAGCTGCTGGGGTGGGCGCCATGTGAGCACCATCCCAAACCTCCCAGCAGCTCCATTCTCCTTGCTCCTTGGGTTTACTTGAAAAGAGCTTGGGAAAGTTGTCCGCTAACTTCAGTGGTCCCAAGCTCCATCACTAAAACATAAACAGGGGTGAAAAGTTGCCTTGTCACTTGGTCTTTCATTTCTTCTTTGACAAAGAAACATACTGTGCCTGGTAAAGGAGGGACAAATGGGAAGGTCATTTTTTATGCTTTTTTTTAATAAGTTTTAAGCTATAAATATCTCTTTGCTGCTTTATGAATTTCATGTTGTACATGTATGTGGTACTGGACAGACTTTTTGTTGTGGTGGTGCAGATTTTCTGCGATTAAAATGTTTGATCCATGTAATGAAAAATACATGTCTTTAGCAGTTGAATAGGTACTCAGAACTCAGCATATAGGAAATGGTTCAAAAAACCTTGGGAAGAGAAGTGCAAGTTCAAGAATAAAGTTTGGATTCACACATGCTTCACCAACTTAAGGCAGTAATTAATTCACTTATGGTATTTACATGCCCCTCTTCAGATACTTATGGGGAACATAGGAATTTTAAATTCACAATTCAGTGCAAGATTTAAAATGATCTTCATTAGAATTTGAAGCTATACTCTAAACTGCTTTATATACTACCAACAGAGAGCCTCATTATGTAGTACTATATTTGGATTACCTTCTTTACATTTTGTAGCTGTGGATTTTGAATGTATTTTTGGTATGCTTAAGCAGAATCAAACAAAGTGTTTTAATCAACTCTATTAACTAACTAATCCACACAGTTGCATGGCAAATGTCTGGGCGAGAGATCTCACTGCATTCTCTTTTCTGGTATCTGTGAAGGATTATGGAAGAAGAGAGGCCTGAGATACCTAAGCAAGATGGTGGCAAAATCTTGCATAAATACCCAAGTGCCTCACTTAGCAGGATGATAGCAACAAAGAAACAGATTAGGCAGAAAATAGCTAGCATGATTGTGATTTTAAGTATGGAAGGTACTTTTGCAAGCACATTTGCTTGAGTAGAAAACAGGCTAATTTTCATAACAAAATTTGGAACTGGAGTAAGACATCTACCTCTGGTTTATACTAAATGTTGACTGGATGACTAGGATTGGCAGCAGTAGCAAGAGAGAACTCCCCCAAGGGCAACCCACAGTGAATATTCAGGAATGGAGCCGAAGACTGGAGCGAGGGTGTGCAATGTTAAACACTTACTGTGTACTTGGCACCTGACCTATTACCAACATTTCCTCACAGAAATCCTGGAACGTTGATATTATTACGAGACACAGTTAGGCTGAGTGACTTGCTCCCGGGCTCATGGCTGTTATGAAACTAAAAATCACACTTGAGCTCAGAAGTCCAAAGCTGCCGCTCTTTGAGCACCCACACTGCCTGTCAGTTCCCTGATGTACAGGTCTCAGAAATGTTGCGAAAGGCACAAATTCAGTGAATTTAAACTTAAAATAATTTCCAAGTATTCAAAATGGCATAGCTGTCACAAGGTATGGTTCAACAAATTGCTAATATGGTGGTAGAGTCTAACACAAAGTAAACAAAATTTTACTTCTAGCTATTATAATATATACTAAACCTTGAATGGACCTGCTGTATTCAGCATGCCCTGGCTTTGACAAAATGATTTTTGTATGTCACGTCACTGGTGATAAGAGACAGGCAAAAATGTCCTCGACATTTACACATGTGTGGGGAGATAAATAGGAATCAGATATTTTAAGTGACATAACAAAAGTCAGCACAGAATATGTTCTTTGAGGGTTATTTTTTTTAGAGGGTAATATTTCTAAAAGAAAAAGAACCATGAGTGCCATGTAAACTTTGCAGAAATGAGAAGGTAAAAGAATATGCCGACTGCTGGGACTCTTCTTTTCTTTTTCTTTTTGATCCCTAAAGAATCAAAATTAAACGAATGTCTCAGACAAACATTATTGTTTCCCCTGTTGAAAAAGGGTTTATCAAGGCCCAGAAACTGAAGTACCTCCATCACAAGATTCCTGGCAGCCTAATTAGTCAGCTTTTGACACAGAATTAGAATTTATTGAGCATCTTCTAGGGTTCAGATACCGTTCTTAGAATTTTGTCCAATCTTCCCAATGAACCTATAAATCAGTATTGGCCCTGTGTTAAACATAAGAATTGAAGCTCAGAGAGGTCAAGAAACAGACTCGAAGCCACTTGGACAGTAATCGGCAGAATCAGAAGAATTTGTACACAGATTTGTTTATGTCTGAGTTCTACGTTGCTTTTATTGTTTTGAATGTCTCACTCCCTGGAGAGCCAGGAGAACTGGGCTCCATTTGTTATAAGTACCTGGATCCAGAGATGATCTTAGAGTCCAGCTAGCGGAGATGTAAATGTGATACAGTGCCGCAGCTCACCTTTGGGGCGCTGGTAGACAGCACATTGGAGGGAGTGTGAGAAGCACTGCTTCACTTGCAAGTGGAGCAGTTAATAGCTTTAAAATTTCATCTTTAGTTCTGCAACATTTTTGGGATTTCAAAAATCTATCTTGAGTTCACATCCCATTCATATCACTTATGGATACTGTCCAAATCCTATTATCAAGGAACTTAATTTAAAATAGCTTGGTCTTTTTGAACTGTCAAAAACTCTAATAAAACAAGGATGTTTCATATACACACAGAAGCAAATTCTGTGGGACACCCAAAGCTTAGCTCTTAAACTGTGTCCTTATATCAGTGAAGAGGTAAACTCTAGACTGCTGCAAAGCACAATGCAAATATGAATTCACTGAATCCTTGACTGCAAGCCTACTTGAAAGTCACTATTCTGCTTATTATCTATATCTATTAATAGACTAATTACAACAATAAGGCAGACATTTGAACCACATGGCTAGGTTGAAAACTAATTGTTTTCAACCTAACAGCAACTAAATTGTTGCTCTTTTTTGATAATGTAAATTAATTTCTGAAAAGATAAAAATCTCTAAATTCATTTCCTTAAATTCCAAGCCCTTTAAGAAAGGTAGGCAAGGTAGGAATATGCAACTGCAATTTTTTTTTTTTTAAAGACTACTGTTCCTTTAATGCCCTGCTGGTTCTGAGATGTAATAAAATTGACATATTGATTCCTCTGAATTTACAAATGCCTGTTTCATAAACTCCATCTCTAAAGCCTAGGCATCTTTAGAGCACTGTCATTTTTTTTCTCCAAATGGATCAATTATGTGCCCACGTAATCCTGTTACCTGTGAAATCCATGCATACTTCTCCCATTTGCTGCAGTTCCCAGGCGGACAAACTTGCATTATGTACGCATAAACAAACAGCGCATTTTCTTGATATTAGAGATTGTTTTCAAAGTGAAAGGCAATCTCTTGGGTCTTTTACTCAGAGAGAGAGAGAGAGAGACAGAGAGAGAAGAAGAGAGGGAGAGAGAGAAAAAGAGAAAGAGTGCCTGCTCTTGCAAGTAACATTAGTCTATAAATATACACAATCACATTATATATATGTGCGTATACGTACGGTATATTTATAATTCCTAACAATTCATTTAAATCACCTGATTTTGCTATGGTCATTTTTTAAAAAACTTCTTTAATGATGTTAATTCTTCATTTTAGCTAAACTAGTCTACGACAGTTTATCACATTTTTTTCTTTTTATCCCCCCTTAACTGATAATTATTATTTAAGGATAAATCACCCCCAAGACACCTTGACACAACTGACAACTGAAACCCCAGAATGAATTAGGTTATAAAGTTTGCAGCTGTCTTAGGGGGGCAAAAAAATCTTCAATATTTTTCACTGTAGCACTTGACACTCACTGGCTCTTTAAACTTCTTTAAACACACACAGACTCCTTCACTGAAACAATCGTAGGAAAAACAAAGATTCTGCTCCTAGTACATTAGGAGGGAAATGCCGGAGTGAACCAGGAGGCCTTCCCCATATCTTACATCTCTAACAGCAAACTGTCTTCTCACACAAACACATTTGCATGTTTGCGTATGGACACGCCTACCGGTACAGAATGCATAGAGACTTATGTGAGAATGTATGCACAGACCACAGCTACAGAATCCCCTGCAAATAACCAGTAAGCAAATATGCTTTTGTCTATCTGTGAACTCTCTGTGTGAGCAAAGCACTGTGCATGTTCTGCACAGAGATATGAATTCTTGCTTCATTCTTTCAGCCTGTGCTGTATCTGATTTTCCTCACTTCACTGGGCACCCAGCAGTCCAGTTACACTGCACTTGCACTTTACAATTTGTCTCTAAGAGATTCCCCAAATCACAAAACATCTTGTCTGTCATCCAACGTGCTCCCCATATGCAGAAAAGATGGTCTGAAAAATTGGGTTGTGCTGGGAGCCCTGTGGCCTGGCGCACCGCTGCCATTGTGCCGGAGTGGTTTTAAAGATAAATGGCTGCATGTTAACCAGATTTGACATGCAGTACAAAGGCAGGCACCTTTGGTCCCATGACACAGCCAAACAGAAAACACAACAAGCAAGCCTGGCAAAGATGTCCGACATGAATAAAAGCACAACAATTTGTCACATAGTTGTTACAAAATGTTAGCAGCTTTAGGGCTTGCCACGGGATGGCAGAGATAAGGCAGTGTGGAGAATTCAGAAGTTTGAGGATCGGTGAGTTTTAGGCCATGGAAGAGTTAATTCAAAAAAAAGGGGAAAATAGTCATTGCAAAGGGATTATTTTCATTTGCTTCCTCGTAAGGCCGAAGAAGGCCTCCATGTCATGAATTAAATCAGCAAGGCCAGTGTTCTGGGATTTAGTAAACCCCACCATTTTTAAGGACTGCCTGTTAACCATCTCTTCCCAAACTCCTAAACATGTACCACATTCTTGGATCAGTTTCTTGCGAATGGGCAATGAATTTTTTTCATTTTCTTTTTCAAATTCACTTGGTGATGAATACAATGAAGATTTCTCAGGATAAGAAATCTTTTTTCCCCACTTAGTCTCATGTTCTTCCCAAAGGAGAGCATCAAGCTACCTCACTATTACTCTTTTTCAAATGCTGGGTTTCCTTTTCCAAATGTCCTTCCAGTCAGTGACCACTGTTGCCTGTAATTCTGGAAATTCCATGATTGCAGTAACATTTAACCATAGACTTTCTTCCTGACTCCCGGCTCATGCCCTTTCTAAGCCTTAACTTCCTCATCTATAAAAAGAATATTAAAATAATAGCGCCTAATTGAAAGAATTGTTGTCAGTTTCTATCAGTTGACATAGGCAAAATTCTTAGCATAGGTCCAAAGGTATTATAAGCACTCCATAAATGTTAGATAATATTATCTTTCCTATAGTCTCCAGAGACAAGTCACTAAGACACAAATATGATTATGCCATTGTACTTCAAGAAGTGGTTCACAAACTTCCCCTCACCTATTAGAAATACGAAATGGATTCTTATGCTCCTATTCTCCTTTGCAGGCTAAATTTAAACTCATCTCCTTATACGAGCTCTGTGTTCCAGGCATCTTAGTCGGCCGGCAGTGCTTGGTCTGGTCATGCTTTCAGCCTATGGTGCCTCTGCTCACTGTACTGCAAACCCATGCTGTGTGAGATGTTCCCCTCCACAGCCAGCTCCCCCAGTAAGTCTCCACTTTCCACCTGCTCTCAGAGCCAGCTGTGCCATCCTCTGCACTGTCTCCTCCTTAGACTCAAAGTCCACTATAGCACTCATCACATTTCCATCATTTCTTGAAGATCCCTCTTTCCCATCTCACAATGAGCTCGTCAGTGTCTGGGTTTTGATCTGTAGCCTGTAGTATAGTTGCCACACATAGTAGGTGTGCAATACATGTAGAATAAACGAACCTCTCAAGCTCCTGCTGAAAGACCAGAGGCTTACAAAGGATCTAGTGACATACTTTTCAATTACCCTTGCAACAAGAAAAATGTTCCTTCTCATAATGCAAAGCTCAGATAACTCTTAGGAAAGAAGGTGAAAGAATTCTGACTAGAAAAAATCATGCATTTTTCTTCCATGAATATGACATCAGCCTCAAAGAAGTGCTGCTTCTAGGAATAGTAGAATGAATTAAGTAAGCTCACATGGCAAGCTTTGAAAAGAAAAAAAAAACCTAAAGAGAGAGAACAATTTGTTGGCCATTCTAGTCCTAGTACAAGCCATATAGTCCAGGCCTTTTCTGAAGACCCCGATGTCCCTAAGTGTATGAAGAGGAAACTTGGTAGAAGGAACTTGCCTGAAAGACACGGAAGATACTCACTTACACACACACACACACACACACACACACACACACACACCACGGATGGAAGCTCCTAAGCAATTCTACATTGCTCTCCTAGCTTGCAGAGCACTATGAACCAAATGTAAAGAGGTAAGGACAAAAGTTTTCAAGGGGTAGGAAGGTTCAGGAGCTCCATGACATCTGTGATTCTCTAACCTTTGTGACCTCTTGTAAACTCAGAACCAGAGCAGCCTGGAGTGCGTCATAGTACCACTCCCCCATCCCACCACTCCCCTGAAATCTGAGCCCAGGCCCATGTGCTGTAGATCTTATGTTCACAGGTCCAGAAGGGAATCCAGGAAGTCATTCTTCGATGAAATCTACCCCACCCTCACTGCTGGAGGCAAACTGACTGCTGGAATATGAAATTGTCCTCATCATAGTTAGTGGGAGGCAGGAGCTGGTGAAAGGAGAGGGATTGTGGAGTTAACTGGTGACCTTTCAGTTTCCTCCATTTATAGGTCTCATTTTATTTCTACTTGTAATCTTAAATGGGAAACAGATTTGAATACGGGAGAAGTGATGGCATGCCACTTGGAACAACTAGCCGAGTTGTCACCTCTAAACTGCACATTTCATTTGTATCCTAAGTGTGAGGAAGGGCCATGGGGAAGGCCTGACACAAGGTCTGAGACAGTAAACTGCTTCCAGGATATAGACTGTTCCTATTTTTCATTTTTCTCCCCAAAATGTCAGGGTTATCCAAAGAATGTCTTCAAAGTGAAATCACTGATTACTGCTGAAAACAGCAAAGAACCATGCAGAATATTTTACATGAGAGAATCTGATGATCAAATTGATCTGCAGCAGTTAACTAAATTCTTAGGATGAACTTTATACGGAGAGATCATTTTGTGGAATGCCAAGCACAGAAAAGGATATGTAAAAAGTCCCACAGTCTCTCAACTGCAGTGGTGTCCAGCCAGATACTCAAACTCCATATTCTTGATAGATATTAAAATATCTTAAATTCCTATTGTTCAGAAGGCCAGGAAAGGCACATGGAAATTAAATTTCTTACAGTGAAAGGAGGTATTAGAGGTTTAGTGTTTTTCACTTTAAGTGAAAACAAAGTAAATAGAAATAATTTTAGAATAGTATCTAGACTATAAATTTATTCATGTGCCAATAGAAAGCTTAAAATATAATAAGTTGATATGTTTTGTTAGAAAGCAACATCTTTGCTGAAAGGAGAGATGGCATTAATAAGCAGAATTCACGTCTGGAAAAAATTGTTTCTAATAATAACTATTAACCAATTTTAGAAGTTTATAGATGGAGTAGTAAAGATAAAAATTCCAAGAAAAAAACAGCATGATGCTGCATACCTATAATCTCAGCTACTCTAGAAGCTGAGGCAGGAGGATTGCAAATCAAAGCCAGGTTGGGTAATTTAATGAGATGGTCTTAAAATAAAAAATAAAAAGGTCCTAGGATGTAGTTCAGTGAGAAGGTCCTGACTTCAATGTGTAATACAAAAAAACAAAAAACACAAAACAACAAAAAACAAAACAAAATAAAACAAAAAACCCTAAGTAAATTATAAGCCTTATAGTAATTCTCTGTTTCTTCCCTAAACTTTAAAAATTAAACTTCAAGCATTTATTGGATTGGTTAACAATCTCTCTGTTTGTACTTTCTGTGCCGTGAAAAGATTTCCCTCCAGGTCGCTATTTTATTGATGAGAGTGTTTTGCAGCACACCAAATCCACATTAGTCAGAACTTCAGGTGTACCACTGCGACCCGTGTAACAATCTTAGGCTTGCCATTTGTGCTGTTTGGTTTCTTAATCTAGGTTTCAAATATGTGCAGCATAGAGAGTAAAAAAAACTGATAGATTGTGCCATCTATGGCAGCATTTGTTCAGCATTTGGTGCAAATAGGAGAAAAAAGATACAGAATGCATGGATTGATTTTCAAATTACCTCAATATTTTGAAAACATTTTCACCTGCATGCTGAGAATGCTAAGAATGGCAAGGAAGGCAATTGTGCATTTGCACAGCCTCCACTGCATTCATTTATAAATTACCTCATCACTGACTGAAATTAACACTGATTCTTACAGGCAATTTCTCAATTTCCAATGCTAATTACATTTTTTTTACTTTTAAATTCTGTACCACCTGTTTTGGGCAAGACATCTTAGGCAGCGCGACCGCATTTAATCACAATTTTAATTAACCGCCCTGTAGATGTGAAAAAGAAGCAATTATAATGTAGATGAATGATGATTTTTCTGCATTAAATTGTTTTGTTTCCCTGGTATGTTGATTGTAACACAGCACACAAATACAGTAACTGTACAATTTTTTTCTATTGTAATTTAGTAATTGTTTTTGGAAAACCAGTTTGGGAATGAGTGACTTCATCTGTTTACAAATTGATTGATACTGTTCACTCACTGATTGCTGCAGCGTATATTTTGGTATTGCACAGCCTAGCATAAAATATAATTAGAGATGCACAGGCTTTGCAGCACCATTTTGGAATCTGAAAATCAACTGTAACTGAAGTATGTTTTCCTTGAGCATACTAGTATCAGTTGGGGCTGATGAAATGATAATCAAAACAATGGGCTTTCCAATTCCACCACTAGTAGAAGCCCTTGGTTTCAATCTGATAGTCTAATATGGTAAGTTTATGAATTACTCTGTACTAGGCCTGGGAGCTGGGGGCTGGCAAGTCTGAAGCTTGCACAACTCACTCAGATCTGTATCACAAGAAGCATACAAGTGAAGTAAGAAAACAATGATGAAAAATAAAGAGTTGCTGCTTTGGAAATGGAAGGATTGTTCCTGACACTCAGGCACAATGCACTGGTGTGCTGTAGCGCTAGCCTATCTCATCTCTACACTATGATACAATAAGATCACATTCGTGCTGCTGGCTTGCAGATACAGATCATTAAAGCCGTACCTCATTGCAGATAAATTCAAAGATCTTATTTATGTGAAGCAGAACTTGTTCCTCACTCAGCTAGGAATGGGTTGGGGGGATAAAGACTGCCATTGATATTGGTTTATGAAACCTTATGCTGAGAGCTGGAAGATATACACTTACTATTCACACATGAATGGCAATCCCTCCCAGAATGCCCTAGACTAACATCATACCCACTGTCAATCTCAGGGACATTCTCAATTAATGCACTTTATTGGTATCCCAGGGCTGGTGGTTCCCTCCAATCATCCAATGAATAGTTCTGAAATGTGCTCACTTGGCTGAGTCCTGGGCTAGGCCATTTCTGCCAGCCTGGAAAAAAGGGGGAAAGGCCATGTAAGCAATTGTGGATGTTCAAAGAAAACTATTTACGAGAGCTCTTCATCTTTTGCTTTGCTTCCTTTTATAAACCATTCCTTAGAAAACCCTCAGCCAGGATAGTTGATTAAAAGGTGAGAAGTCATTTTGTCCTAGTCATGTATTTGTTACAAAACATAATGGGGATCATGGCTATGTTTAGGGAAATTTAAAGATAGAGTGATAAAAATATGAGTTGGCAGGGCAAAAATGATAATGTTGAGATAGGGTTGGGGCTATTTGGAGGACTATTTGGATCATCTTCTGTTTGTCCATCTCTTTTATAAATAGTTGCTAACAAAGTATTATTAATAGGAAGCAACAAACCATGCAACATTCACTTGGTATATTAAGTAAGAATCTGCCCTATTTATATATTAAAAGGTCGATTCTTTAGCCAGTCTGAGATTACATGTCTAAGTCTTGTTCAGACCCATGGGTTTAAACACAGAAATCTCTGGTGAAAGTAAAAGAATGTGCCAGAGAATGACACAGTCTATGCTGTTGGCAGGTGTAAGTCTTTATGTTATAGGGTGCTATTAAAAAAAAACAAAACTAGCAATGAAAGCTTACTCTTGCCTAGGCACCCTGACCTGTGTCACCCTTTCTGGTTGTAAGAATTATTTCATGTAAATAAGCACTGAAGAAAACCACTGCTGAAAAGGTGGAGGGACCTCATTTCATTTAAATCGTCATTGCTAAGAAAGCATGCGTAGGGCAGGCAGGTGGAGCTGTGCATGTGCTTCACCCTGGAGACTTCATTTCTGGTTTTCAGTGCAGTCTCCTTGCTTGTTAGCAGCAATGCTTTCATACAGCTGAATATTTTTCTCTCTTCTGCCACCTTCCTCACCTTCATTACAACAGCTCTCAAGAAAGATGCTGTTTTATGAATGGAGGTAAAAATAACCCTGAATTTCTCAAATTATAGCCTCTTTACCTAATGAAAAGGGAGTGTACTGGTAGTAGATTGAAACTTCTTTTTTCCCCCCATAAAGTTGTTACAGCAGTAATGCTTGTTTGGAAGTTTCTCAAAGTGGTAATATCTTTGTTCCTGCTGGGAGATGCCATCTCACCAACCTTTCTTTGAGCCATTTGTCATCCGGAGAAAATAAAGTACCTGATCCCAGGCCCGAGTCAGTCTTAGCTCCCCGTGTATCTTCACACTCTGATCCACTGTGAGTTCCTCTGAGCAGCGAGCTGCTTCCCATGGCTACCTCCTCAGCATAAACTCCCTACCTAATCTCTTAGCAAACACTTGAAGCAAACCTGAAGAAAAGAAAAAGAGACAGAGGGGGGACCAAAAACCCTGCACAGATAAAGCTGAAGACACATGCAATGGGACACTAGCATCTAAATTTAGTACAACAACAGCAACAACAACAACAAACTACACACACACAAATAAAACATTTAGTGCAAAACCTAAGCTTTCTTTCAAAGGACCAGCTGCTGCCTGTGGAACAGGGATTTTTGTCACCACAATTTTATTCTTAAATTCCAATCCTAATTCTTGTACTCGCTCTCAAATAGGGCTCACTTTAACATAAAATGTCTCGATTATTTTTTCTCTTGCTGTTGCAGA